>QEPC01012145.1:435425-456257 GCA_003113815.1 Sphenodon punctatus | reverse complement strand
ACACAGTCAGTCACCCACCACACACCAACACTCACCAACCAGCCAAACAACACAGCCAAACCAAACACAAACAGCCAAAACACACGAACCGAACAGCCACCCAGCCAAACACACACTCTCTCGCCACACAGCTCCGCATGCACTCGAATTTCCGGTTTCTGGCGTGATCACGTGCTCTCGCGATACTTTTTCTGAACGCCCGAACCAAACCAAACACGACTGAACCGAACGGCCAAACCCGAACTCGGCGAATGACTTGAATGCCCGAACCAAACAGCCAAACCCGAACCGCAACCTGTTCACACATCCCTACCCTGTGCAAAGGTTGCTGGTGGCCCAACCTTTGAAGCTGCTGCTGTTGCACCCTTTATGGGCCCCTTCTTGTACAGGGCTTGGGATGGCCTTAGGTTGCAAATGTCTATGGGTAGCCCTATGGAAACCATATTCCTTTACCCAAAACAGCTGCAGTCAGGAAGGCGGAAGATGTATACAGATGAAAAGAAACAAAGCAAAAGGATGGGCATCTCGCTACTTCTCAGTCACTAGGATATGGATCCTTTTCATCAACAAATTGAATGTAGAGACATGACATCATTACAAAAGTGGGATGTAGTTATTTGCTAAGTTGTCTCTGCACATAGCTCAGTTCTTATACCACCGCCCACATAATCCACACTGCATTTTACTGTATAGTATAGCTTATATAGTGCAGTTCTCTACCTGGTCTATGTGTACCCCTGTCACATACATCAATGGGTTGTTTCCTTTAGTGAACTTTGGAATTTGTATTTTTAGAGATGCCATATTTATGGGAATTGCTCCGGTTGTGACCTGTATCACAAGAAAATAGTTATTAATTCATTTAGTTGTAAATGGATGAACACATGTTTTTTCAAAAGCAAGAAAATCTGAAATCTCCAAGATAATGTAAAAGGTATTAACTGCTTTTACTGGAACAATGTTTCTTCTATTAAAATTAAATTACACTAACATTATATGTTAACAATATGTATCTGTATCATTTTGAATCACTTACTGATTCATACTTCTGGAAAAACAAATTTACGGTCACAGCTAATAATGCTGTTATGCAATAAAGATTACATACAAATGTTGTTTACATTTCCATAATTATCATCCTTTAATTAGGTTCCTGCCATATCACATTCTTGGATAAAATTTCCACAGAGATGCATACGAAGTGCTATAATCACATTTGTTCATATGATTCCTTTAAGAGAGCTCTGAACATTCATCTCTTAAAGGAGCTAAAGAACATCAGTGCTTTCTAAACCCATACTTCTATGGTGATTTAGGCACATGTTTAGCTATATGCACTGCAAGTAAACCCATTAACTTCAGTCTGCACAAAAAATAAAAAATGATAGGATGACTTTAGCGATTCTTGATAATGCATAAAAGTGCATGGACCAGGACCTATGTGAGTAGTTGTGTAAGTAATCAGATTGTCCCTTATGGAGGTGAAGTATTCAGAGATGCAGATGGATAGCTATTCAGCATCTCTCCTTCACTGACTGATTCATAGAACATCAGTGTAAAACATGACAAGGACATCATTTTGACTGCCCTTGGGTTACAAGTTACAGGTGGCAAGGAACATTATAATTTCTTCTCCCAAAATGTTTTACTTACTTTAATTGAAAAATTGAATGCTGGGCCAATCTCTTCAAAATTATTCACCGTAGAAGGAACGTTACGATTAGAATATACTTCATAGAAATTTATGCTGGCAAGCCTGGTAATCAACCGTAAAATAAGAAATTTTAGTTTGGCAGCTGTAATTGAAAAACCTCTCCTGTAATTTGATGCTTTCTAGTTCCTTAGCAGCTATTGAACTGGAATTCAGATGTGTAATCAGAAGAGGATTAGTAACAAGAAAGCTTAACTGAAGGAAATTTTAAGCAGTTGTCTAATGCTTATATCTCTTGTACTTATCTGCAGTGTTATTATATGCACTTTTATAAGGGGCATGAATTCCCTGCTTCGTGGCCCAATAAGATGTGGCTCAACACAGAAGTCGACTCCACATTGTACATACTGGACTTTAGGAATACCAGGCTGAGTTGGGGGTGGCTGCCCCTCTTGCTCTGCCCTAGTTACAAGCCATGCTGATTGGTGGGTGGTAAAGCAATACTGTGCAGTGTGAGGAACTTGTAAAAGACATCAAAACAATCCGCTGACACATAGAAGTTACTATGATTGTTTATTACAAAGATAAGAAACAGCGTATCCGTCTTTTCAAATTAATTGTTCCATGGAAAGAAGGTGTTTTATAAGCAAATGCCTTCCATGGAATGATAAAAATATAACTCTGTTAGTCAAGATGCATTTTAGGTAAAGCTGAAACAAATATCCACGAAAATGACTATATTAGTCAAATTTTAGTCATTCAATCTGAACCTGATGTGGATAACAACTGCTGGTCATTTCTGTTTCATTGGTTAACCATGTTGATTATTTTGGGTTGGTTATTTTGGTAATTTCATTTGTATTGATTCACCTATTTGGCGATTTTGGTATTTTGGATATATTGTTTTAGTACTATTGCACAAGTGCTGAAATGAAGTAACCAAAATACTGAAATATCTAAATGACCTAAGTGAATAACCAAAACAGAGAAATGACCAAAGTAACTGACCCAGAGTATCCAAATTACAGATATGTTTACTGGTTTTCGATGCAGATATTAGGAGGGCTATCCAAAAATGAGAATAATATATGTGAATAAAAAAATCTGCTATTCATGTCAGCTCTACCTGGATGTACATTGTGGATTCACCATGATATTGGGATGTAGGAACTGCTGCAAACCCAATAAAATGGCAGAAGACTGGCTGCTGGTTTCTACATTGTGACCAAATTGCAACTCAGTTTGGCCTTACTCAGTACTTTGGCAGTTTTAGCTGGACATGGCATTCTTCCATTATTCAGAAAATGCTTAGTCACTGTGCACTTTAAACAGCTACCACATTCCACTTCAAAATATGTGTCTGCACCTCATTTGTGCTTGAAGTGAGACAGTTGTTGGTGGTTTTTTGTGTCTTTTTTATACAAACAAACTTAGAGAAGTTTATAAATCTCTTTGGTCTGAACAAATGCAACTGCATATATGCATGTTACTACTTTAATTCATCTGAAGTTGACTTGTAAAGTGCAGCAAAGGGACACAAAACAGCTGCGCTCAGCAGCTTAATTGCTTGAAAATACATATGAGACTTTTCCTTGATCCCAAGTAGAATCCTTGTTGAACAGGATTTCAGTATATTTAAGCCTGCTGAACCTGGCAGAGCACATGGACAGCACATGGACATTACATATATATGTTATTGAAACACAGCTTTTTCACTGAGATACTTTACACTGACTGAGAATAGCATGCATTTTATAAATAAGACTATCTAGATAATTATATGACCGTTATTACCGTAGCAGATGAGCATATATAGTACTTACGACAGGGTTAAAACTAGGGTTGAAACTTGCCCATGACATTCTTAAAAAGCTTGCTGTGAATCAGCTTCTCAACGAGATTTTCAATCTCGAGAATCTTGTGAAAATTGGGCTTCTCGCCAGCGTTCTCTCAAGATTCTCAAAGATGGCTGCTGGGTGGTCGCGTATGTGCAGAATGGCCGTAGTGGCCATTTTGCACATGCAGTTTTTTAGTCTTATTAATTTTTATTTTTAAAACCTATGAAAGGTTTTCTGCACATGCACGCCCTTTCTCAAAATGGCCACCAAGGCTGTTCTGCACATGCATGCCCTTCTCAAAATGGCCACCAGGGCTGTTCTGCACATGCATGCCCTTCTCAAAATGGCCACCAGGGCTGTTCTGCACATGCACGCTCTTTCTCAAAATGGCCACCAGGGCGGTTCTGCACATGCATGCCCTTCCTCAAAATGGCCACCAGGGCTGTTCTGCACATGCACGCCCTTTCTCAAAATGGCCACCAGGGCTGTTCTACACATGCACGCCCTTTCTCAAAATGGCCACCAGGGCTGTTCTGCACATACACGTCCTTTCTCAAAATGGCGCTGGCAGCATCAGTGCGATTTTGGGAAAGGGGGTGCATGAGCAGAACCCTGGGGCCCATTTTGCGCACGTGTAGTGTTTTTAAATTTTATTTAAAAATCATTGTGGATGCTCAAAATGGCTGATGGACCATTCTGCACATGCACAGCCCTTTCCCAAAATGGTGCTGATGCTGCTGGTGCCATCTTGGAAAAGGGCTGCACATGCACAGAATGGCCTGGCAGCCATTTGTGCATCCACAGTGATTTTTTAAAAATTAATTTTTAATAAAATAAACGGGAAACCCCCTGGAAATGGTAGGATCATTTACAACTCACCCCACCCCGGAAAACAAAGAGGTTTTGATAAATGAAAAGAAAAACTAAAATGAAAATGGCAGTGGTGACTTCCACACACCTCTTCTTCGGACCATATAGCTATAAATCTGGCCTTTAGTGAAGCAATGTGCTACAGAGAGGATAGCAAATTTTCTGTTGTAGCTCACTAAACTGGGATTTTTTATGACTATACAAAAGTAGATAGTGAATTTTGAGTCTAGCTCTCCCTCCAAGTTAGTCCTGTATTCTGATCCCTTTGACATAATTCTTCTGCAATCTGTCTCAGCCTCCCTGAGCTGGTCCTCTCATTGGAAGGCGGTGGTAGTTCAATGTAAGAGATCAGCAGGGGTCATCCTGAAATATTATTTTTCGCGTGGGGGGAAATTGCCCCTGCCAGCCTTGCGCCTGTTTAAGGCAAAAACAGTGGCACAGTGCCTGTATGCTTGCCCGGTATGGAGCCTGCAATTCTTGGACAAAATGGAGATAATTCAAAACCAATTCCTGTGCAAGATTTTGGGAGTTCCGGGGGGAACCCCGGCAGTGTTGCTACGGCAGGAAACAAAGAGCCCCACCATTAGGGGGCAGGTCTTGCTAGCGATTCTGAAGTTCTGGGCAAAGATGGTTTTGTTCCCATCAGGAGTAAACTCCCTCCTCTCAAGTGCAATGAAAGAGGGGCTCCTGGACCCATGGGTGCGCCAGGTCGAGGAGTTAGTGGCGGCCTTAGGTTTTTCAAGGGAAGCTGTAGCTCAACTGGGCCAGGAGGGGGCGGTGCTAATACTGAAAAGGCGAATACGGGACCAAGAGCTCCAATCGGAGAATTCGCGTCGGCTCTCCCAAAGGGTGGCCCCGGAGTATTATCCACCGGGCCTCGGAGATGAGGCGCGTAGCTATCTATTTTCTTGGCAAGATGCTGGGTTGCGCCAGATTTTTACATGCTTGAGGTGTAACGTTTACCCGTCAGCAATGAGGGATGGCCGCTGGGAGGGTATCCCAAAAGAAAAAAGATTATGTCAACTCTGTGACCGCGCTGAAATGGACTCTGTAGCCCATGTACTACTGCATTGCCCTGCCTTAGCAGGTCCGAGACAGGCCCTCCTAGGGAACTATACGCGGGGTAGCTCTGAGCTAGGGGCATCAGTGGGGAAGCTCCTGTCTTGGATTGATATGCCCTGGTCTAAATCGGTGGCGAGACTAGGGCGTATATTTGTTAGGCGCAGGGAAGCTTTGGGGTGGGAGCTTGGGCCTGAGGACGCCCGGTTGATCCCCCAAGATGATGATATGGTTTAGGTGCGGGCGATTAAGGTGGGGATCCTGAGCATACAGGGCGGTTCATTGTTGGGGTATCCATAGCCTTTTCTTTTGTACATGATGATTTCTGCCAGGGGTTGCCCCGGAGTTAAATATCCAGGGGGTTTTCCTTTTAAGTTATCATTATTAATGTATATTTCTTATATTGTATGGAGGTTTAAGTCTATGTAGGGGCTGGTTTTCCCCCAGTGACAATAATGTTAGTTTATAGGATATGAAAATTTAGTAACTGTTGATGACATTTTGGTGTATTTTGATAATTATGCTTTTGTTCTGTTGTTTTTATACTGTATGGATGGATATTGCTAAGGCTTAGGCCGCAATAATAAATATTATTATTATTCTGCAATCTGTTGTCCACTTAGCCTACCTTGTGAAGTGAATTTCTGCATCATACCGCAATGTAATTTTTAGGTTGACCTGGTTGTTGGCCTTCTCCTCTTCGGTACTCTCACTGTTTGTCAAAAGCAATAATTTAGGAAATATGTTAAAACACACTGATTACATATGAAAAAAATCGAGGAAGGAACAATTTTTATCAGAATTACAATCATAAAATAATGTACTGTACCTCAAAGCTTGAAAACTGAATACTGCCATTGTCTGTAGATTTTTTAGATTGAAGTCAAAACTAATATCAAAAGATACCTGGACAAAACAGAAACAAATAACAAATGAATAGATCGAAACGAACAAGAAAAGCAATAATGTTTCAAAGCAAATATCACTGATTATAAGTGCATGTATATCTAAATTGTGATTTATGTATCAGACTACTTACCCTACATTATGGTTATATTTAGGGCGCTTTCCAACGTGCATTCAAGTATACGTACAAGTTTGGGTAGTGGGACACACATGCAAATTAGGCATGACTTTGATAATATTGGAAAGGTGTGCTGTGCATGATTGCACGTTTTTTGGCGCACTGACAAATGCACTTGATCAAACTTCAAAATGCAGGTTTGTCAAGCACACTTATCAGTGTGCGAAAAAGCTTTAATCATATGTGGCGTCTTTGCAATCTTATCAAAGCTGCACCTAATTTGCTTGCGTGTCCCACCAGCTGAACTCATAAGTACACTTTAATGTATGTCAGAAAGCGCCCTTAGATCCTATCATAACTTAATTCTGCTTTTAACTTCACCTTCAGATTTTATGATGTTTCCCCAAAACAACAGCTATTTAAATATTTTCAAACAGAATGATGTAATTAATTATTACTTAATTATTATAATTATTATAATTCTGCTTTAAACAGCAGAAGTGGAGGTTTCAGATTCTTTTAGTCCCCTAGTGAATGAAGATTCATCTAGTTCCCTCTTTTCATTCTATGGTGAGATAAAAGGAGAGACTGGACATTTATGTGTATGACAGGAATATTCAGAGCTAGGCAGGCTGAATAGGAAGGGATATCAAACTTTATAATTAAGGATTGAAGCCAATCTCTAACTTACAGTGATTGGGTTGAGAATTTCATGGGTAGATTTTTCCCCATTCACCTAGTGCAAGGGGCTTGCACTTCCTCTGAGACACTGGATGATGGTCACAGTTACAGACGGGATACTTAACTAGATGGGCCACTGGTGAGATATATCACAGCAATACCTATGTTCCCATGAAACTTCCAAGTGAAGGTTTGAGTGGAAGTCTCTCAAGTTCCCAAGGGAAGCATATTATGGGTATCTGTTGTTCTAAAGTCTCTCCTTTCCAGAGTAGGGCTGAAAGGGTTAGCAAATTGCTAACCACAAGTATTATCCCCAATTTCAGGTAGTCACTGTCTGATCAGTACAGTGATCAGACAGTGTCCAATCAGGTTGGGCACCTGATTACCTGAAATACTGGGTATCTAATACTAATAATAATTTCGATAGCGCTACTAGGCGTACACAGCGCTTTACTGTCACAGATTTTTCAGAGGCAGGTACCTGCCCAGTAAGCTTACAGTGTAAGATGGACAAGGGTGAGGGGAACACAGGGAAAGACAGACACACATATTCCCATTTTACAGATGGGGAACTGGGGTTGAGAGGTTGTGACTTGCCCAAGGTCACCCAGTGAGTTCATGGCTAGGACAGGGTTTGACCTCTGGCTTCCCAGGTCCAAATCCAGCACCTTATCCACTACACCACACTGGCTCTGTTACTGAGGCCGTTTTTAGACGAGTGTGGCGGCGCCCGCGCTTGTTTTCAAAAAAGCCGGCAGCCCGTTCCACGTGTGACGCTGCTGCCGAATACGCGCATGTGTGGGCGATGCGCTTCCATTTCCGGCCGCGTATGACCAGCCTCAATCGCCGACCCGGTGAGTTCGCGCCCGGAAATGGATGCGCATCGCCCGCGCATGTGCGTATGCGGCGGCAGCATCACGTGTGGAACGGACTGCCGGCTTTTTTGAGAAACAAGCGCGGGCGCCACCGCACTCGTCTGAAAACGGCCTGAGTTTCTGATTTTGCATTTTACTGACTGATTTAAGTAAAGGGAAACTGGAAAATCAGAATGGGAAACCAGAATCAGGTAACCCATCGGTCACTGCTCAGGTACCGATAAGTACCTGATGTTACTAGTGTAATTCTGACCTGTATACCTGTTTTTGCAGGTACTCATTTCAGTTCTATTCTAGAGTTAGTCAAACATCATAGTTCAGGAACTAGGGATAAAGCATTCCACAGAGCCCTATTCCCTCCAAACTTTCAAGGCTCAACAGACCACGAGTTGTGATAATCTTCAGAGATTAGTGCTGAAATGAACAGTGAATTTGTATTCATGGATATAATTAGCATTTTTTGATACTTATCTGTCTAAATAGCACTAGTAGTACCTGAATAACTGAAACAAAGTGTCTCTCTCTCCCCCCCCCCCAGATATCTGATTAAGATGGAACTGAATGGTGATTATTATCCATTGTGGCAGATGTGGTTCAAATCGGGTGTAATCTGGGGACATGATATTCACCATCAATATTCATTTGAATATTGAATGAATATAGACTGCACCAGTCCTGGAGTGAGGTTTGAATATAGCCAAATTATTGTGAAAACACGGACAGTAATTTGTGATGGAATACACTTATTCATTAGTATTATTATAAACATTTATATAGCGCCAACCATGGACCTGGCGCTGTACAGAACATAGAAATAGACGCGGTCCCTGCCTTCTAGAAGCATTGTGGTAGGTATGACATGGCATAAAATTTATAAGAGGTCTAAGCATTACCTGTTCTTTTGCTTTAAAAACAGGATAGCCGATTTGGCAGATTACTGGTTTATAGACAGTGCTCATCTGACATGAAACTTCAGTTCCATCAATCTTGAGGGAAAAAAACAACAAACGAGAGAGTCATTTACAGATATTACATTTACTACAAAAACAGAGAATTCTTTCAATGTGACACTGGGCTCATTCCACCCCTTAACCCAAACGGAGTTCCACACTACGTTGGGAGAAAAAAGGGAAGGGTTGGAAAGGATCAGGTTGGAAGCAGGAAAAGGCCAGTGGATCTGTGATTACATGGATCCACTGGCAGATCACCCATCTGAAGTTGTTAACTGCAGCAGCCTCCTAGTAAAGCTTTGTGCTATGCTTAGTAAGAAGGAGCACGGTTTTGGAAGGCAACAGAAGGTAGAGGTGTGCACCAGGGGCCCATGTCATTTTTCATTTTCATTATTTAAATCTTTCATTTTCATTTATAAATATCAAATTTTTGTTTTTGCTTTTGTTTTCCATTGGTTTCAATGGAAAACACATTTTCAGCTGTAACTTTTTTGTTTTTCATTATATTATGTGTCACTGTGGTATAAGATTGGTTTGTGATGCCAGCTGGCCAGCAGAAATGTCAATCAAATATCCTCATTCTGTGCTGTGACCATCCCAACATATCTCCCCCACTTGCTACTGGGAAATAGGAAGCATCTGTTTAGGAAAGAGCCAATAGAGATTCTCTTGTGGCCTCTGTCACAGTGCTGCAGGATGTGATTGTGATGATAACTGGCCAGCCTGGATGTGTAAACTATGTCTTCTGATTGCTGGGATGCTATGCCCGCCTCAAAGCCTACAGATTACTCTTGTAAAGCTGGAAGAATGCAGTAATTGGCCAGTGAATGTGTCTGTCAGTCTGTTGGGTTGCTCCCCATCCTCCCTCCTACAGCCTCCCTCCCTCTGCCATGCCAGGTGCCTGCCTCTGACTGGCACTGCATGTGCTGCTATTTATCTGAATAATGGTCTTCAAGGGGACAACTTCAATTGCTTATAAAATTGGGTCCCTTTATCAAATTGTCCTGTAATTTGGTAGAGCTGACAGGGCAGGTGTGTGATAAATGTCTGCCAAATTACTTATAAACAGGTGGAATATAAAAATGTTACAGCCAGAAATATATTTTCAAGTGAATAGCATGTAACATCAGGACACTTTATCCAATCTTTCTGAAATTTGGTAGGCTTGGTACACTAGTAGAGTGACACAGGGTGATTTCAGACGTGACGAGATCACGCTGAACCACACTGAACCACGGTGAACCCCGCGGCGGGGCGAAAGGCCCCTGCACGTCTGCACAGCGTGCGCCAGATGTTGGCCACGCTGAATCTGCAGATGGGGTCAATTTGAACCACGCTTCCCGGGCTAGCCGGGGGAAGGTCCCGGGAAGCGTGGTCAAATGGACCGCGGGCCGTGGCGAACAAAAAGTAACGTCTGGCCGCGTGCCACGGGCCGGGATCCCCGGCGGGATCCCGGGCCGTGGCACGATCGGCCAGACGCGGCGGCCGCATTGGCCCCGCCGCCCGCCCGTCTCCTCGGAGGGCGGGCGGCGGGGTGCGTGGAGGGGGCGGGGCCGTGCGGCCGCACGTTGCGCCGCGCGGCCCCGGCCCCTCCCACTTTCCCCGCCGGGATCCCCCCGGCACGTCTGTTGGGCCGTGCAGGGGTGACCCCGGCGGGGAACGAAGACGTTCGTTACGGTACGGGGCCAAAGGGCCCCGTAACGTCTGAAAGTACCCACTGTCTTCCCAGGTTTAATGCAAATTGGATGGAAGATAAAAAAATATGTAGCCAGGAGTATGGAGTATGGAGCTTTTCTTAAAATCACAACATTTCTTAAAATCACAACATTCAATTACTTCTAAAATTTTTCATCCAACATTCAATTACTTCTAAAAATTTTCACCCTTTATCCAATATTTTCAAAATTTGGCATATGTAGTGCCCTCTGTTGGGGGTGTGTGTGTACAATTTCTCCAAGTTTTATCAGAATTTAATAAACAACAAAAAAGTTATAGTTAGAAATATGTTTTTCAGTGTTTTCCCATTATTTCAAAAACAAAAATTCATTTTTGTTTTTATTATTTGTCATTTTCATTATTGCAACAACAAAAATGAAAATCCAAATTTTCATTTTCATTATCATAATAACAAAAATGAAATGCACACCCCTAATGGGAGGTAGTTTATTAGTAATGATCCAGAAGTGACACAAAAATATTTACCTGTATGTTTGGGTGTAGCAATACCTAATACAAGCTCTGAGGGCCACAAAGAAGTTGTGGTTTGGGGTGCTTAAGGGTTGTGCTCAGGAAGAGGAGGGTTCTGATCATGGATCTGTCCCATAGATCTGTCCGCTATCCTTGTGTGCATGTCCTTAGCTCTGCTTCCTTACCTCTACTCAGTTTTCCAGTGCTTGGGGTAGGCAATGAATCCAGGGGCCAGATCCTGGAACTGGCAAGGTGTCTCATAAAAACTAGCCATGGGCCACATTCAGTCCCCGGACCAGAGGTTCTCAACCCAACCTGCACTATCAACTCAATGGGCTTTCTAGTAGAGCTGCATTGGGTACTAAAATTAGTACCCATGGGTAATGCTTGCATTTTCAGGCACCTGACAGGCTACCTGAGGACCAATTGGGTGCCCGATGCCTGAACATGTGAGTATTACCCAGAGAAACTGACAGGCCCCAGGCAGGAGCTCTGCAGAGCCCGGATCTACAGTGCTCCAGCTGGGGCTTCTCAGTTTCAAAGGTGGGTTGGGGCTTCCCCTCACCCCCCAGTGCTCTGATAGGTGCTGTGGTCGGGAAGCCGCTTTTGAAAATGACACGTGCCGGCTGAGAGTACTGTGGAGCCCGGTTCCACAGTGGTCCCAGCCAGGGCCAGCTTTGAAAGGCTAATGGACACTTCTGTCCTTCCACAGCACTTCTCAGTAGGTGCCTCTTCATCAGATAGCTATTTGGAATATTGGCAGTGGGACTCTCAGGTGAGAGCTGCTGTGCGGGAAGGGAGGGGGGTAGGGGGGAAGCAGCCTTTGAAACTTAAAAGTCCCGGCTAGGACTGCTGCAAAGCTGGGCTCTGCAATGATCCCAAATGGGGCCTGTCACTTTCAAAGGCCAGCCAGTGCATTCAAGCAGCTTGCTGGGTCCCGTTCAGGCAGCCACGGTGCCTCAGCTTTATACTCTAGGGCTGGCTCCCACAACTGCTTCCTGTCAGGTGCTATTCATTACTCCTGGTGGCACCCTCACCTCACTGGTGCTAGCCTGGTTATGGGACCAGTGGCCTGCAGGGACAAAATGTGTCTGATTTACACCTACATTACAAAATGCATCTGATTTCCAGCCACGAAAATCTCTGGGAGGCAAATCAGGCGTGGGGTTTGTAATGTGAGAATGTTAACCCACACATTTTTGGCCGCAATCCTGCGAGGAATGCAAAGTCGGATTTACCGGCTTTGCACTGGCTCTGAATCTCCTGCAGAATTGCCACCCAAAACACACGGGTTAACATTCCCACATTACAAATCCTGAAATTGATTTGCCTCCTGGAGACTTTTGCAGAGCCAAATTGGGTGTATTTTGTAACGTGGGAATAGTGCCCATAATCCCATCTCTTTCACTCTATGCTGCAGTGCTTTCTGCTTTCTCAGAAATGTTCTGGGGAATAAGGTTACCATGAATAATGCAGTTTGTATAAATCAATGGGTTTCTACTGCAGAGTGCAAATCCAGCAAAACCTGGGTCTCTGTGCAGTGGAGTTGATGAGGTTCTACCGGGCATGCCCTTTGAGGAGTCTGCAACTCTGATTTAGCAGGAAAACTGGTGTGTGCAAGCCCCTGAATGCAGGAATATGCTGGAGAATGTGGACCCTGGGTGGATCCTCCCACTCCTTCCCATCCCTAGATAAGGCTCTGAAAGTGTCTTCTAGAACACACCTGTCACTGGGTTCTTCCCCATCCTCCACTATTTTTCTATTCGGTAGCAGCCTGACTATTTGCATCATGTACTGGGGTCTGGATTTTATCTTGCCTGAATTCGTTAAGAAAACCAGTTTAAATAAATGATATTTCTCTGTACCCAAAATAATTTCTTACATTCTTTTCTCTCCCTCTTTTTCTTTTTTGTTGCAAAAAAGAGAAAATAAAAACCGCAGATTCTGTTATAGCAATCATCTCAATCTGCCTAGCTAAAATCTATGCCCTTGGCAGTGAGACTAGATCTCGGCTCCAAAGGTTTTTTAAAGTTGTATCCATGTTGCACACTCAATTTATCAAATATAAACTCTCTGTGGCACATCAGCATTCAGAAGTGTTTATGGGACTCCAACACTGGCTATGGGATGCCAAGTTGCACAGTGAGGAAACTTTGACTACATTGGCAGGGCACAATCAAACCAGATAGCTTGCTAGAATTTATGTTGCACTTCCTACTTGGACCTGATATAAACCTATATGCTAAAATTAGTATGGACGGATGGCAGAGGGGATGATTTTAACAACCATGGGAATAAATTGGGAACAAGAAAGAGTGTTTATATTAAGTTATACTGGGATGAGCACTGCAAGAAAGAAATGGGATTTCTGGGAAAAGAGAAAATCACCAGCAACTGCAGAAAAAACTAGACATGAACTTAGTTATATACCGGTGCAGAAGATGAAGCAAAAAACAAGTTTTCTGAAAAGGCAGCAATAATTCTGGTGTTGTATGCATTTTCCTTCTCATTTCTCAGATTCACAGTGAAGGTTAACCGCTTATTCTTACCGCTGACAATGAAGGGTTTGCTGTTACCAAAAAAGCACAGTATTGTCAATATGGCATTAAGTGCAACTGAAGGCTACTGAAATAAATTATAGTTCCAAGAGCAGACAACAACAAAAACAGTTCATTTTCATATCTGCATATAATTTCAAAATTCAGCACATTTACACTTGTCTCATTACATGTATACTTTAAAATGACCACAAACGACGAGAGGAATTTCTACCACTGTCCTGGTTTCATAAAGGGTCAAACCAGATGGACTGCAGCCCTGGTTCTGTTCTGCCTTGGCCCTGGGTGGCCTGTCCATCTAACGGCAGGCCGCCAGATGGTGAGGCTGAGCAGAAGCATCCCCAATTGCGATACTCCAGAACATCCAGAAACACCGCTAGTGGAGTGGACCTCGGGCCAGTACCCAAACTTGGGGTACTGGCCCGAGGTGGAACTGTGGTCCATCTGCTCAGCAGACAGCCACTGCAGCTTCACTCTCAGCTGGGGGTTGCCCCAGGCACCACCACGGAGGCAGTCTAGAGTGTTGAGCAATCAACCCACAACTCTATGGTGTGGGGGAAGAGGGTGTGTCTTATGGGTGGATCATGGGCTGCGGCAGCTGCTGGGTTCATTTAAAATAGACTCAGGCAGGGCTGCTCGAACGGTTGCACCCCTGGAGCAGCTCCACCCACGTCTGTATGAAGACACCCAAAGTATTGTCATCTTAACTATAGTTTCATTTCTACTGCCATAATAGGAATGATGCAAACTGAATGAAAGACAAAGCAACCATTGGAATCCAGTTGCCATTTGTGTAACCCAGGTGGGTTCCTAGCTTCAGTGGCAGAAAGACATTAACAATTTAGAGTGGGTTCAGAGGAGGGTGGCAAAGATGATAAAGGGCTTGGAAAACAAGTCTTATGAGGAAAGGTTGAAGGAATGGGGTATGTGTAGCCTATTGAAGAGAAGTCTAAAGGAAGACATGGCAGCAGTCTTCAAATATTTAAAGGGCTGCCACCAAGAAGGTGGCAAGGAACTGTTCTACATTGCTACAGAGGGCAGAACTAGAAAGGATGATGATGATGATGATGATGAGCAAGCATTTATATAGCGCTTTACAAAGTAATGGAACAGATACGGTCCCTGACCTAGGGCTTACAATCTGAGAGACAGGGGGTGGGGGGGGGGAGATGAAGGAAGGGGAACAGAGGGAGATACAAGGGGTGTAACATTGACAAAGATGCGAGGTCTCAGGTGCACGCGCTTGGCTTCATTAGATAATGGGCTCAAGTTACAGAAAGATAGAGTTTGATTAGATATCAGGAAAAACTTCCTAACAGTAAGAGCTATTCAGTAATGGAACAAGCTGCCTGGGGGAGATTGTAGGCTCTCCAATGCTGGAGGTTTTCAAAAGGAGGATGGCCAGCCATCTATTGGGGTTTTTATAGGTGTAGTTATCCTGCATCCAAGCACAGCAGGGGGTTGGACTAGATGACTCTCAAAAAGTTCCTTCCAACTTTAAGATTCTATGGGTAATTTCAGACGTTACGAGGTTACAGTCAACCACAGTGAACCACACTCAATCCCCCGGCGTGACCAATGAGCCCTGAACGTCTGTTCGGCAGCATTCAGATGTTCACCACAGTCAATCACCAGTAGGGGCCAAGGCCAACCACGGTTCTGGAGCTCGAGATGGGAGCAGGTTCAGAACCGTGGTCAATGCAATCCCCACCTGGAAATGGTCAAAAGTAATGTCTGAATGGCAACCGCCAGGCACGATCTCACAGAACGATCCCACGCCGTGGCATATGCATGCAGCGTTGCTACCAGGCAATGGCCAACAAACAAAACAAGGAGGGATATGTAAAGGGCACACTGCAGCAGAGGAACAAGGTGGCAAGACAGGAAGAGAGAGTGGAGAGACAGGACAGTGATGGAGTGCGAGAAGCAGCAGCAGCCGGAGCAACTCACTCCACAGGGGGATACAGAACAGGGGCCGGAGGCCTCCCACAAATGGGTATGGAGACCATCACGAGATGGCCGGGGAGGCAGGGGTTCAAGGGTAGCGGACAGCCACGGAGGGAAGGCGGGGGCCGGAGGCAGGAACGGCACAACCACAGCACCCAATCCCCCATGTCCTCCCAACAGACCAGGAAACGTGCCCGAGCCCTGGAACCCCCACAGGACACCAGCAGGGAGGAGCTGGAGGCGGCGGCGGTGGCACAGGAGCCGGAGGGCCCAGCACGGAGATGGAGGTACCAGAGAAGGGGACAGTGGGGAGTCCAGGAGACTCAGGACTTCATCAGGATCTGGGGATCCCACGAAAACCAGGTTGAGCTCATGGTAAACAAGCAAAACAAGCATGTATTTGACCTGATATTGAGGGACATGGGGGAGGCCAGATAACAGAGGTCGGCGGCACAGTGCCGGTCCAAGGCCAAGCAGCTCAAGAGGGGCTACAAGCACATAAAGGACAATAACCAGAGGTTTGGTCATGCAGCGCAGATTGTGCCCTATTATGATTCCCTAGACCGGATCCTCCACATGAAGGGATCCATCATGGCCCCCCGGCTGGTAGGGAGTGCTGTGGCACAGGGCTGGACACAGGAGAACATCCCCCCCATGGCAGCACTGGGTGCACCCACTGACACCGCCGGACCTGCACCCCAAGAGGAATGGCCCGGGACCTCAGGGACCAGTAGGCCCCCATCATGGACAGGCACAGGGAGCCCACTATCGCACTCGGGTCGGGCTCTGACAATGACACGCTGGTCATCCTGAGCCAGTGGATGCGAGGGGAGCACTCCGAGCAGAGCCCCAGTGAGCAGCCGCCCACGGAGGGCTTGGAGAAGGACATAGGAGGTAGGCACAGGGCATGGAAGGCACAGGGGCCTGCACAGACCCAGCAAGGGAGCGGGGGGGAGGGGGATACAACAGGCAGGGAACTATACCAACCAACCTCCCCACTTTCCTTACCGCAGGAGCGACCGAGGGAGAGGAGGAGGAAACGGAGGTGGAACTGGCACCAGGAGTGGTGGAACACGTGGTGGAAGCTAAGCGGAAGGGACGGGACCCACCGGAGGCCAGGAGAGGGATGGGGGGGCGGGACATGTGGGAGAGGGGGAGGGGACCCCCCAATGCCACACCCCCACAGCCGTTCCCACACCGGACTGATACCACCACCGTGGGAGGCCGAGGCAGAGGGGGAGCAATACCACCACCAGCAGCGGGTGGAGCGAGGTGAGTGGGTGAGGTGGACCAACCAGCTGGCAGAGGGTGGCAGTCCAAGGGGGAGCGGATCAACCCGCACACATGGCTCCCAGGGGACCCAGAGGAATGGTGGCCAGAGCTGGCGGATGGGGTGCCGAGGGTGACCACAAGGGAACAGGGGAGGGGTAGCGAGTCACAGGTGTGTGGAGGGATGGGAGGGGACCCAACCACCCAAGAGGAAGGGCAGGGATGGGTAGGCATCCCAGGTCCCACCCCAGCACCGTTCCGGGGGGGGCACATGTGCAGCTAACGACTGGCCGACTGAGCTAACTGAACCCGTATCCCACAGATTCGCTGCCCTGGCAGCTGGCCCGGCCCTGAGAGGGACCAGTGCCAGTGGCCCAGAGGATGTGGGAGCACAGGGCATATGTACGCCGCCGGCGGGAGGGCCTGGTGGAGGAGATAATGAGGACCAGCGCAGAGCAGGGGGAGGCAATGATCACCTCCATTGACAGGATGGAGGTGGCCACCGGCAGGGCCATAGAGCAGGTGGAGGGATGGGACAGGCACCTCCTAGCTGAGATGCGGAAGGAGAGGTGGCTGCAGAGGCGGGACCACACACACCAGATGGAGGCGATACAGCGGTTGACGGACGTCGGACACCATCGACTGCCGGGCCACCGAGCACTCCTGGAAGCTGGACTGGTCCCTTGAGATCGGCACCTTGCTGCTGCTACATGCGGGCATGATGAGTGCCTACATCACCGCAGCAGCACCCTGAGGTGCCATACCGACCGGCTGCAGCCCCACACCCACCAGCCATCCCACCGCCGGTGCCCATCCTACAGCAACAGAAGCAGACCCGACCACAGGGCCCACACATATGCCTCCCCATCCCACTGGGGCTGAGATGGCAAGAGCCGCCCTGCCAGGTGCAGCAGCAGCAGGCAGTCCCGGGTCTGGACCAGCCCACAGCAGCAGCCACAGAGGAGAGCCAAGAGCCCGCGAAGAGAAAGGAAGCGCTGGAGGGGGACACCAGTGTGGGCGAGGGTGGCTCGCAGACGGCAGAGCAGCCCGCATGGCGACGGAGAGGTTGCCCCAGGAAGCAGGAGGGGCCGGGGGCAGGGGTAAGAGGAGGGGGAATTCGTGCATGGGGAGCACTGTAAATGCAATAAAGACAGCTTTATTCACTTTAACCATTATGTCCGTCATTCATTGATACACACACCGGGGACACCAAGCTCACCGGGTGAGGCTTGGGCACTCCCAGGCATAGCCATGGCAGGGGTCCCGCCCCATGGACCCCGAGAGCCTCAGGCCTGGGGCAGCCATTTTATGTGATTCATAAGTGCTGCTTGGATCTGCTTAGCATAACGGTACTCCCTGGGGTTTGCTACATTCATGTATAGAGGCATGGGGCCAGCTGGCTGCTGTGGCCTGCGATACCCAAGGGCCGCCCCATCGGTCTCACAGCTATTGTGCAACACGCAGCAGGTGCCGATTACCAGGGTGTAGGTCTCCACGAGTAGTCCAGGTGCCCGGTCAGGCACCTTCATCTCTGCTTGAGGGCATCGAAGGCCCTCTTGACCACAGTCCTCGCAGTGCACAGCCGAGTGTTGTACAGCTCCTCCATCTGGTTCCGGGCCACCGGATGGGCCTTCATGAGCCAGCAGAGCAGCGAATCCCCGATGATGCAGGAGGGCATAAACACCCCCTCAATCCAGGTCATCCACATGTTGGCAAAGTCTCCCCTGTACATCCGTGGGAAGAGGGAGGAGATGGCGAGGATCCAGGCATCCTGGCTGCAGCTGGAGTGGCCGGTGAAGATGTCAGTGAACCGGCCCTGGTGATTGACAACGGCTTGGAGCTGCAACGAGTGGTAACCATGTCTGTTGATGTACTCGGCCGCATCATCGGGGGTCGGGGGGGAGAATCTCCACATGGGTGCCATCGATTGCACCCAGGCAGTTGGGGAACCCGGTAGCCTCGAAGCCGGCCATCACAGCTCCCTGATCCATGAGCTGGTATCGCGCGGTCAAGGAGGACTGCCTCCACAGCCTCACAGAAGTCGCGGATGATGTCGGTGACAGTTGTGAGGCCCACTCTGAAGTGTTGGGCCATGGAACGGCAGGAATCCCGGGTGCCCAGTGCCCAGACAGCTATGCCCACCCACTGCACAACTGGGATAGAGGAGCACATGGGGGTGTGCAGTTGCTCCAGGTCTGCCAGTCACAGGAGGGTACGTCAGTCCATCCAGAAGTGTACCCTCCAAGCATCATCGTCCCATCGTGTCAGAGTCCCCTCCCACTATTGCTGGGCCCTGGCCATGGTCCAGAGGCGCCTGTTGATGGGCATAGTGAGCATGACAGCACTGAAGAGGGCCGTCCTCCTCCAGTAGTGGCGTGCAGCTGCTTGCCTGAGGGCAGCCGGACGGGTGCGTGCAATTAGCAGCACCCCACGGTACGTTCCAGAGAGCCTGCGCACCATGCGCATGGCCTCGATGTGGCAGCGCCTGTGGTGGGCGAGCAGGCTGGTTGCAGCGAACTGGGCCAGGCATTCATGCACCCCATTGTACATCTTGAGCAGCTCTGTGGTGACCCGCTGGAGCTAAGTGTACTGATGGTACCACTCAGCTATGATCTCCAGTAGGAGCCAGCAGGCAGGCACCCTGCTGGTTCGCATCCATGTCAGATACCTGCGAGGACCTTAGCTGGTAGGTGCTCCAGGAGCACCAGGCAGTGTCAGGCACACCGCTCGGAGGTACGCTTGTGCCGCTGTGCTGCAGGTTGTGACTTGCTATAAGGGGCTCCCTGTCCCTTTAGGCTGTGCGTGTGCTCACTAGCATGTGTGTGGTTTGTGTTCAGCATTGTCCATGGCTTCCTTCTCCCTGATGTGTGTGTGCGGCTCAGCGGTTCACCTCCCTCCTCCTCCTCCCTTCCCGTTTCCCTCACATGGGCAGTGCCTTGTGGTGCTTTTGGCTTCCTTTGCCCTCAGTCGGCCATGTCTGTGTCCTGCCCCGCCCTGGTGGCTTCTTGGGGTTCTTGCCACGGTCTGGGATCGATGTCACGTTTGTTGCGCTATCCCAGATCGTGGCCCAGCTGTCTGTTTCCTTGACGTGGTCCCGCTCCCGTCATGTCTGTTTGGGGCCTGTTGGAACCATGGGTTGGGGTTGGGAGGCTAGCCATGGTTGGGAATCCACTGTGGTGACCCGGGAGCGCATAACGTCTGAAATTACCCTCTGATTCTTATCGGTGCAGACTGAAATACTGTTATGTATTTCATCCTTATGGAAAAAAAGATCCTTATTTGACTCTTACCCATTATCTGTTCTCCATTGAACATCAAGAATAAGATCAGAGATGCAGAGTTCATCTTCACCACAGACTTTAACAAAAGGAATCTACAAAAAGAGAAAAAAAGATTTCCTCTTCTTTCATTAGAGACAAAGGAACTATCTCATCACCATAGCACCTAACTTTCTCACAGTAGTTAATAAATGAGCAAAGCAACATACAGAGGCCTTAAATGTCTTGAGTCACACATATTTAAATGACAGCTTCTTCCCCTATGTTCTATCATGATTTCTAAGGTCTGTTGGGGACACCTTCTTGCAAGTTCCATCACTGCACCAAATTAATTAATTAACTGATTGATTAAAACATCTGATATCCCACCCTTCCTGCCAAAGGCAGCTTGGGGTGGCTTACAATATATATAAAATAAAAGAATCTAAATTCCTTACCATACATACTTCATTTTTATCAATAACTAAACTTGCACATTCTACAATTATGAAACTAATTTATTATCATAATTTGACAAGGAACAATTTTGTCAGACTAATTTAAGTCTGTTTCTACATAACTTCATTGTGTACAACGAATTGTATAATGTCTACACTCACATTCTTTACTTCATTGTATGAACTGTACACAATTTGTATACATGTA
>QEPC01012145.1:407417-433123 GCA_003113815.1 Sphenodon punctatus | reverse complement strand
TTGTGGATATGATGGTCCTCACAACTTACAGCCATGGTTAAATTTTCAGAAATGTAGGTCAAGCGGTTTCCTCAAAATCGGGGCTTCAGCAGTCCCCTGTTTATAATGAACAGTGGCTGTACATTTAAGTTTCAGGCAGCTACCGCTGCCTGAAAATAAATCCTCAAACCACCCTGCTAGCAAAATCCCTATTAAAATAAATGAGGTTTACACCAGCAGCCTTAGCCCCAAACATTCTGAGGGAGGGGGAAATATTATTATCCCATTTTATACACAGGGAAACAAGGAACAGAGATGAAATGGCTTGCTCAAGATCAGAAAGGAAGCATGTGGCAGTGCCACAAATCAAATCCAGGTGTTGAAAGCCTCAGTCAGGGTTTTAATTTCAAGAACAGCTGTTCTCTCTCTATGAGATGCCAATGAGAGTTCTTCTACTGTGGCCTTATATGGACTTAAATATTTAAATATTAAAGTTCTGTACTTACACTGTAGGTCACAGATGCAGGAGAATATATATCAAGGACAGGGCTGGAACCAGGATTCTTCAGGCTAATAGCAATGTGCATACTGAGAGAGTTCCCAGCATCAGAAGGCTCCTAGAATAATACACGTATCTACTGAGTTTGTAGCTATACAGTATTGGCTGTCATTCATTATTCTCTCCTTCATTATTTTTAACCTTTATGCAACAAGCAAAGGCTGAAATCAGCAAACCACAAAGTGGTTTGAGAATTACAGCCAAAAGCTATTGTTATCCTTAGAAATAATATTGCAGCACTGCCTATTTTTAAACTTTTGCAATATATCTTCACACAGGTTGCCACAGAACACTCCAGTGTGTGAACTTTAAGTTAGAACATAGCAATTGCTATACTAGGTAAGGCCAATTTTCCATTTAGTCAAGTATCCTGCCTCTGAAAGCGGTCACCTCTGAACATAGATGATGTGTACAAAAACAGGACATGCATGGAGGAATCCATCAACCATTGTCCACTCTCAGGTTCCAGCTGGGAGTTTTATGTTGTATTAATTATAGGCCCTTTTCACACAGAGACTCTAACACTGATAAAATGGGTGTTACATTTTAGTATACATGTTGCAGGGCTGCAGGTGTGCTCTGTGGGTATTTTCAGACGTTACAAGATCACAGTGAACCATGGTCAATACCCACATGGGGCCAAAGCACCCTGAACGTCTGTTAGGCAGCTGCCAGATGTTCACCATGGTCAATTCCCACATGGGGTAATATCATCCACGCTTCTGGGGCTCCCCACCGGACAACCGCCGCAAGCATGGTCAAAGAAATTCCCGGCGGGAACCAACAAAAAGTAATGTCTGGCCAGCAACCACAGCCCGGAATCCCTCGTGGGATTCCGGGCCGTGGTCAAATTGGGCGGGCGCTACGGCCGCATTGGTCGCGACACCCGTCCATCTCCACAGAGGGCGGGTGGCAGGAGAGCGTGGGGGGACAGGGCTGTGCGGCCGCACGTTGTGCCGCACCCCCTCCCCGATTCCCCGCCGGGATCAGCCAGCACGTTTGTTGGACATGCCAGAGTGATCCTGACGGGGAATCATTTGGCCGGGACGGGGCGAATGCCGCACCGTCTCATCTGAAATCACCTTATGGGTGCCCTGCAACATGTATAATAAAATGTAACACCCATTTTATCAGTGTTAGAGTGTCTGTGTGAAGAGGGCCATAGTTATGACACATAAGGCAGTTTTGAACAGTGCTTACCTGTACATTAAATATGTGTTCCATACAGGTCTCTACATTATGTACTACAAGACTGTTCTGCATAGATCTCTCATTGTTGTCCTTAAATAATCCTCTAGAGGTCACTCTAGATGAGACTAGGTCAGCATCCAGTGTCAGATGGTATCGGATATCTACAGGAGAAATGGAAGATGTTTTTGAGGAATATAAATTTAAGTGCAATCATCTCTATTTGTCTTACATGATTGTTTTTGCAGAATATCTAGGATAAAATAAGCCTTTTTGTGGCTCACTGAATATGGAATATTCTCAAAATTAAAGTCTTCACTTTAGTCTAGTTTATTGTTGGTAAAATGGTCACAGGCCTTAACAACATTCCAAAATAGAAAATAAACAGATATCTAAATAAACAAAAAATATGGTAACAATTATATAAAACAAGTCAAACACATGCTATTCAGATTCAGAAGATACCATAATAAGAGCTCTACACCTTTTAGTTGCTGCTACCAAGAATTTTGCAACTTGAGAGGAAATAGAAAGGTCAGATCTTGTAAAAAAAATACCCTAACATAGCAGATTGACTGCAAGGGGGATGCATTTACAATTAGTGGGGCAATACATTGCTCACAAGCATCTCTATATAATTGGCAATCGAAATGTGGCAAGGACTCAATTACACCCTGAGAATAACACTTGCAGGACCTTTGGGACTAGGGAATATTGGCCCTCCTACCCTCTGTTACAGCTGATAGCAACAGGGAGAGGGTAAATAGTCACCTATATTTTAACACCTTGAAAAAATATAAGTAGGGTGCACCTTGGGGTACAGAGGGAGTGATTGACGTACAGGTGAAATCCTCTGATCATTCACAGCCACTATCAAAAGTTGCATTTCTTGATATAAAATTTGCTGCCTGACTCATGACAAAGCGGATGAAAGGTTAAGACCCAACAGATACTCTCTGGAAAAACCCAAATGTTGGATTATAGATTCCAGCCTCTGTTCCCAGGGACAATCTTTCTTCAAGATAAGAGCAAGAAAGCGCAAGCTATCAAAAGAAGCAAATATAGCTTGAAGCCAAAATTTAACAATAGGAATAAGTACATCAAATGGGAAGAGCAGCCTCAATGTTTGCTGTTTGCACTGGTGATGTGTTTTGAAGATGAGGTTGCGAATCCCTCAACAAGGCCACCTTTATTGGCAGAGCCCCATGTATTCTGTACCAACCCCCTCCCAAATTCTGCAAGGTAACCCAAATTCTGCAAAATTCACAGCTCTCCTCTGTATCAGGGAAGGGTGGCTGCTAGTAGGGTCCCTCGCCAGAGAGGCATGGGACAGAGGCTTCTTTCGCCAGGTTCCCTAGTGGAGAGCAGAGCATACACAGCTGGATGGTTTGTGTACTGTTATATTTATTTATTTTTACAATTTATATGCCGCCCCCTCCTGTCTCAGGCATCTCAGGGCGGCTCACAGCGTTAGTTCCCAGCACTCTGTCTGCGAGCTGATTCTGTGCAGCAGTGGTTAATTTCCAGGACAATTTGGCCTAGTGCTAAATTCTGAGCAAATTGCTACAACTGAAGCAGGGCATAATCCATGGGTCCCTGTCTATAATGAACTTATTAAATGGTGATAGTTCAGTACCCATTACCTGATATGCAAGTCTGTAACCTGAGCAAGAGGTCAGTCCGCATGTCATGGGATACACCAGATAAAGATACATAAAACACTAAACCCACATATTCTGAATTTAGAGGTTGATCAAATATCCCACAGTTTTCCTTCCATCATCCAGCAGCATTTCTAAGTTTTCCAAATTTCACTGAGGCTGTAAGGCCTTTCTGGCCTTGAACTGGGGCTAGGAGAGATTTAGAATAGTTGCTCTGACTATGTTGCCACTAGGGAACTGTCCACAGCACAGGAGCAACAGTGATCAACTCCTGCCACTGTATCATGTTCCTGGGGCCTGATTGGTCAGCACCATCCTTCTCCCCCATTGGCTTCATGGAGGTACATGAAAGACATACAGGAAACAGGAAATGTCCAAACATATTCCTGCCTAGGTACTCCAGTACCCTGATTTGGAACCTCACTGCCTGATTTCCAGCCTCAACTCTGGCATAAACCTGAAATGACAACTTGCAGTGAATGCTGTTTTTATTGGAAACAGGTCATTCGTCTTCATTTGTGCAACATGGAACATACTGGCTTTATGTCATTATTTTTTGTGAGCTGAACAGAGCTCTTATAGGGCCATTCCCAAGCCCCATGTGTACCCCATGCACACCCATGTGGGCTGTAGAGACACAAAAGCGCCAGCTAAGTGCTGGGAAAGTGCTGGAAATTGCTGTAAAAATGCTGTAAAAGTCCTGGAAAGTCCCCGAAAGTGATGAAAAGTCCCCAAAAGTGACAAAAATGATGAAAAAGGATGAAAAAAAATACTGGAAAGTGATGAAAAATGCCAGAAAGTGACAAAATTGGAAACAATGAAAAATGCCAGAAAGTGACAAAATGGGAAACAATGAAAAAAATAATCATAGGTTCTGCTATGGACAATGGTGGAAGTGAAGAATCACTGGAGACTGACAAAGTACTGATAAACAATTGCAAGTGCTCCCGAAAGGTTGGTATTTCTCCACAGAACGGGAACACTTGTTCTCATCTCAGTCCCAAGTCCTGACCTTGACCTATACAGACTGAATCCACAGCTCAGGCCCTTGCTGTTGTCTCCAGACTATGATTCCATTAGCTCCCTGGCTCTGACAAACCTCAACATCTAGCTCCAATGATGGCCTGAGCCAGGTACCCAACAGTGAAATGCATGAAAACTTAGAAATGCTGCTGGATGATGGAAGAAAAACTGTGGGATGTTTTATCAACTCCTTGCAACAACATGAATAACCAAATAAGCCAACTATCTGAATAAGTCCAAATAATATCTGAATAAACCAAATAAGTGTATATTTGTTTTGGAATCAGATATTATTTGACTATTTGGATGCCTAATAATATCTACAAATGCAAAATGCCAATTCATTTTACATGACTGTTTTCACATTTTTCTGGTAGTCCCCATTGATCCCTCTCCCCAGCTGCTAGTCTGAAGCTGTCCCTTGACGTGAAGGATACCCCCGGTATCTTAGGCAACCACAAACTGGAAATGGGGCAGTGGGCGTATCTACATGTAACAAGGGCTATGTGCAAGCAACAGCTGTGCTGTCCATGGCTATGCTCTCTGGGATCCAAACCTGTGTGTGGCACAAAACAAGTTTCCACAAACATGTAACAAGTGAATGTGGGTTTAATGCTCAAATGAGTGGCTAGCATTATTTCTGGTAACACTCATTGTGTCTCACTTTTCAAGTACATTTTGCCAGTGATGTCAACTGTCCTTTAAAACAAAACAAGTGCATAGCCAACAGGAAAACTGCCCCAAAATTCTAAAATGTAAAATCATTTTTTATCGGTATATAGAAACAGAGTTGGAAGGGACCTCAAGCATAATTTAGTCCAATGTGTCCCTGCTTAATCTTCCTTTCTCTAGACTAAATATGTGCAGGTCCCTCAGTCTTTCCTCAGAAGGCTTGTAGTCAATATTATTCTTGAGCATCCTCATTGCTCTTCCCTGAATCCTTTCCAGGTTGACAATGACCTTCTTGAAATGAGGAGCCCGCTGTCTTTCTTGAGTTTCCCAAGTATAGTTTATTTACAACACTCCTCTGAGAAGACATGCAAGATAATACACTAGGAAATCTTACCCACTTGATTGCTTTTGTTAGTTGGTCTAAACTTTGCAATGAAACATACTTTGGCAGTTATCTCGGTGTTCTTGTTTAGCAAACTGATTTTGTCAGGTGTAAATGAGGCGCTTATGGAAACATTCGCTATGCTCTGAGACCTGAAATACAGAAAGAGATGGCCTATCATTTCAAGGATCTTCTGCAAACCAGCAACTTTGTTTTAAGAGACATCTCTCTGTGTCTCATAACTCACACCAAATACCCATGTTTAAGGTACAGTAAGGCAGAGGAGTCAGGGATGGGAAGCAATGAAAAACCAAGACTGGAAGAGCAGTGCTAAGGTAGTAGTTTCCAAACTTTTTACCTGCATGATTCCATTTTGAGACTTAAATATAATCCTAATAGTCCAGACAGCAACAAAGAATAAAAAGTATATTAGATATCAGTCAGGGTTCTGACCCCAGGCACAGATGATGCAATTTTAGTTGGGGTCCTAACCCAGAGTTTGGGAACTTCTGAGCTAAAGTGAAAGGAGTCGGCTCCCTGACTTTCAACCCCTTCTCCTTCCTGGTTCTTCCTCTACAATCTCTTTCCCTTTCCACACACATCCCCCAGTTTACAATAATAGCCCCAATCCTCAAGCTTAGCTAGACGACCCCCTCAGAAAAGATCAGTTCATTCTTGGCAATAGGAAGAAGGTGAAATTATTGTGTTAAGTGTTCTTTTTGCTAGTTTTAATTATGCAATAAGGGTAATTGATTTATCCAGTTTCCGCTGTTGCTAGTGGAAAGCCTTGATAAAATGTTTCTGTGGCATATCTGGGGAACTCTATTGAGGATGCAGGAGACAGAGGAAGGAGTTTGATTGTTGTGTTTCAGATTTTTATGATAACTTTGCCTCTACCACATTCTGACCTTGGAATGTATAAGATTTGCTGCTTGTGATTTGACTGTAATAAAGCTGACAAAACTGACCTGGCAAGTGGCATTCTCCAAAGGATAGAAAAGATTAAATGTTACTAGAAGTGCCAGTCTTATTCCACTCCTCTGTGTATTTGCTTTCTACAAAAGTTCTTCCAAATAGGCTATGCCTTCAAAATGTCACTCAATACTGACTCTGGCTGTGATCCATAAACCACTTACTCTAAATAGTAGCCCCATTGAATTCCACAGGGTTTCAATGGGTGTGAACAGACAGACAGCAGCTCTGGGGGTGTCCACAGCTGCCCCTAAAACTCCTGGGTTGAACGGTCTTTCTGAAGGGCAACCAACAGATGTGCACCATGGAGAAGGCTGGAGCATCAGGTGAAACTCGGAACTTTATTGTACGGGGGGGGAGGGGAGGTGTACAAGTGGGCCGCAGACACCGCCAGTCCATTTGATGTGGCCCTAGGCCATGCTGGTAACAGGCATCCGCAGGGGTAAGCCCCCGGAGCAGCTCTGGACTCTGGTGGGCTCACCATCCATCGGAAAATACTGAATGGTGCAACTCCAGAGTAAGTGATTTGTGTATCATAGCTTATGGGACATAGTGTAGGGCAAAAAGTGTAAGACTTCTTTGTTTGAAAAGGCATTTGGCATAGGGGTTTGGGGTAGGGGTATGAGGGTGGCTGGGTGTGGGGATTGGGGAGGTAGTATTGGGTGGGTTTTGTGATGGTTTGTGGGAAGGTTGGGGGATTTCTAGGGTGGTGGGGTGTGTGTTCATTTTGTGAGCTGCCCTGAGCCTCTGGGAAGGGTGGCATATAAATAAAAAAAATAAAAAATAAAAAATATTCTTGTTCAATGACAATATCATAAGCACAACCCCAGCCCCCACAAAAAAACAACTGTTACCCCCATGCACATACCATGAGACAGGATTTCTTTTGCTATTTCAACTAGAGGATGTACTACTTGTATGAGAGACATTAAATACTGTATAAACAATATCATTTACTAACCAGAGTTGAACCACATTTCCTTCAGCACCAACAGATACATCAGTAATGTCATCGCCATTTAAATCACTACGGCCATCTATTGACCTTCCAAAATACTTGAGTTGCTGATCGAATGCGGAATCTGATCCTAAAATTTTCTGGAAAAGAAAGATTGACTATGTTATAACTATGGGTGATTTCAGACGTTACGAGATCACGGTGAACCACACTGAACCACGCTGAACCCCCCCGCGGGGCCAAAGGGCCCGGAACGTCTGAACGGCGTGCGCCAGATGTTCACCACGCTCAATACCCACATGGGGTCAGTTTGAACCACGCTTCCCGGGCTAGCCGGGGGAAGGTCTCGGGAAGCGTGGTCAAACCAACCCCCACAGGGAACCAAGCAAAAGTAACGTCTGGACGCCAATCCCCCAGCGGAACCAAAAAAATGGAGCCCCGGCCGGGGACGAGGCACGCAGCGTCGCTGCCAGGCAACCAGCACCAACACAAACACCGGAGGGAGATTTAAAGCGAGAGCAGCAGCAAGCAAGCGTGGCGGGATGGAGCGAGGAGGGAAGCGGAAGAGACCGGAGGCACGAGCAGCGACAGCGGCGGCACAGGAGGCGGAGGACGTGCAGCCAGGCCCAGCGATGCAGGCGGAGGGGGCACAGGTGCAGGAAGGGGGCACACGGGAGCACCCGACCAGGGAGGCGCCCCGGGAACACCAACCACAGCTGCAGCCGGGTCGCGCCGCCCCGGGGACAGCGGCCGGAACAGGCCCACAGGAGGCACCCAGGAAACGGGTAAGGGCACCCACTGGGAGGGGAACAGGGGGCACAGGGGAACCCCCTGTGGAGGGGGCCGGGGGGACCCCGGGCGGAAGGCAGGGGGGCAGGGGGACCCCGGGCGGAGGGCAGGGGGGCAGGGGGCCCCCGAGAGGGCCCACACCCTCACCCAGCAACCAACCACCCCCCTTCCCCCCCCCAGACACGAAAGTCGGCCCGGGCGGACGAGCCCCAGGAGGAGCCCGGCCCCCGGCCCCTGGAGGCGCACCCCCAGGAGGAGGTGGAGGAGGAGCACAGGCAGGTGCAGCAGGAGCTGCACCGGGAGGAGGAACAGCAGGGGCCCAGCCGGAGGAAGGCCTATCACAGAGGGGGACAGTGGGGCCTCCAGGAGACCCGGGACTTCATACGGATCTGGGGGACCCTCGAGTACCAGGTGGAGCTCGCAATAAACCAGCGCAACGAGCATGTCTACCGGGACATCGTGCGCGACATGGAGGCGGCGGGGCACGAGCGCACTGTCAACCAGTGTCGCTCGAAGGCCAAGGAGCTCAAGAGGGGGTACAAGGCCCTCAAGGACAATAACAGCCGCTCCGGCCACGGGGCCCGCACCGCCCCCTACTACGATGCCCTGGACCGCATCCTTCACATGAAGGGCTCCATAGTTGCCCCACGCCTGGTGGGCAGCGCTGTGGTCCAGGGCAGGGAGCGGGCCGAGGTACCCCCTCCCCTCGCCGCCCGCCCGGTAGACACGAGCTCAGGGGACCCCCACCCCCAGGAGGACCACCCGGGACCCGCAGAAGCCCCAAGGCCCCCCCCCAGCAGCAGCCCGGAGACATCCCAACGCCGGGCCGGCCAGGCGGAGTCGGAGGTCGGCACCTTCACCACCCTCAGCCAGTGGTCCCAGGGGGAGCACTCCCAGGGTGAGGCGCCGGCCTCCGAAGGCTCGGAGACGGACATAGAGGGTAAGCGGGCCCCCAGGGCAGGGGGGGGCACGACCAGGGGGCCGGTGGCAGGGGCGGGGGTGGGGGCCCTGCTGCAGGGGCCACAACCAGCCCCCTTCACCCGCTCCCCCCTCTCCCGCCCGCAGGACATGGGGAGCCCCAGGACCGGGCCAGCGAGACGGTGCAGGCCCCCGCGGAGGGCACAGGAGAGCAGGTGCCGGACCCAGGTAAGGCGGGAGGGCTGGGATTGCGGGAGGGCCCCCCGGGCGCCAGCCCAGGGGGGCCTCTGGCCTCAGTGGGGGAGGGGGGGCAGGGGGCCCCGGGACCCGACCCCGCTAGGGGACAGGGCCCTGCACTGACCCACCCGCCCATTTCCACAGGGCAGCCCCCGCGCGCGGCGCCTCCGCCGGCCGCGGCCCCAGCCCAGCGGATGCGGGAGTACCGGGCGCGGGTCCGCAGGCGCAGGGAGGAGCAAGCGGAGGACATCGTCCGCAGGGCGGAGGAACAGGGGGAGCGCATGATCGCCTCCGTGGACCGCATGGAGGCGGCCATAGAGCGGTCCATGGAGAAGGCCCTGGAGACAGACCGCCGGCTGGAGGCGGAGGTGCGCCTGGAGCGGAGGCGGGAGCGCCGGGAGCACCAGCGGCAGCAGGGGCTGCTCAGGGGCCTCCGGCAGGACATACAGGGCATGGTGCGGGAGCACAGTGCCAAGATGGACAGGTCCCACGACATTGGGACCTCCCTGCTCCTGCATGCGGGCACCATGTGTGCCTACGTGATGGCCGGCGCACCTCCGGGCGCCCTGCCCGCCCAGGTCCCCATGCCGGGCCCCTCGGCGCCCCCGGGCCCAGCCCTGCCGCCCCTGGCGCCCCCCCGGCCCCAGGGCCCTCGCATGCGCCTCCCAGTGCCCCCGGGCCTCCGGAGGGTCCAGCCCCCCCGGGGCGCGACCGGGGCACCGGGCACAGCTGCCCATCCGCCGCCCGGCCCCCTGCCGGGGCCGGGACCGGCCCAGGACACGGCAGGGGACACGGACAGTGGGGGGGAGGGGAGCTCCCAGAGCTCGGTGGGCCCAAGCGGCCGCACGAGGGGTCGGCCCAGGAAACGCGGGGGGATGGTGGGAAGGGGGGGGAGGGGGAGGGCCACATGAGGGCGGGTGGTGGACGGGGTCACGGGGACGGGGGTGGGGAGGGGGCACAGGGTGATTGTGTGCACTGTGTGGGCAATAAAGTGTTGTAAAGAGACAGTTGTCCCCGGCCCGTTTGTGGGGGGGACAGGGCTGTGGGACCGCGTGTACAGGGGCATGGGCACGGAACGGGGGGTGGGGCCCCCAGGGGCGGGAAGGCCCTCACAGCGGGCCCCCCCGGGCGATGTGGGTTGCAAGGGCGTTCCGGATCCTTTTGGCATACCGGTACTCCCGGGGGTTCCCTGCGTTCACGTACAGGGGAACAGGACCGGGGGGCCGGTGGGGCTCGGGGTACTCCAGGGCCGCCCCCTCGGTCTCGCACACATTGTGCAGAACGCAGCAGGCACCGATCACCAGGGCGGAGGTGGGGACGGTGAAGTCCAGGCGGCCAGCTAGACTCCTCCAGCGCTGCTTCAGGGCCCCGAAGGCACGCTCCACCACGGTCCGGCTCGCACACAGGTGGGTATTGTATACCTGCTCCGCAGGGGGGCTCGGGACAGGGTAGACCTTCATCAGCCAGCGGGTCAGGGGGTAGGCGGGGTCCCCCAGGATGCAGGGGGGCATGGGAACACCCTCGATCCACCTCATGCCCATGTCCGCGAAGTCCCCCCGGTACATGCGGGCATAGAAGGGGGAGATGGTCATGATCCTGGCGTCGTGACTCCGGCCGGAGTTGCCCGTGTAGATGTCTATGAAGCGGGCCCGGTGGTCCACCACCCCCTGCAGGTGCAGGGAGTAGTATCCGTGCCGGTTCACATACTCCAGGGCCTCCCCCGCGGCCGGGCGCAGGATCTCGATGTGTGTGCCGTCCACGGCTCCGATGCAGTTCGGGAAGCCCCCGGCCGCGAAGCCAGCCATCACAGCGCCCTGGTCCAGGAGCTGGATGGTCCTGTCGAGGAGCACGCCCTCCACAGCCTCGCACACATCCCGCACGATGCAGGCGACCGTGCTGAGCCCCACCCCGAAGTGCTGGGACACGGAGCGGCAGGAGTCGGGCGTTGCGAGGGCCCAGACCCCTATGGCCACCCGCTGGACCATGGGGATGGGCTCCCGCATGGAGGTGTGCTGCCGCTCCAGCCAGGGCGCGAGGAGCTCCGCTAGGCGCAGCAGGGTGGCCTTGCCCATCCGGAAGTGGGACCCCCACTCGGCCTCCCCCCAGTGGGCCTGGGCCCGCTCCCACCAGGCCTGGGGCCGCTCCGTGACCCATAGGCTCCGCGCTATGGGCATAGCCAGCAGCGCTGCCCGGCGGAGGGTCTGCGTTGCCCAGCGGAACCGCCTCGCGGCCCCTCGGAGCGCAGCGGGCCGGGTGAGGCTCCGGCAGGCGGCCAGCCACGCCCCCCAGGCCCGGCGCCGAGCCCTGAGCCGGCCACGGACTCTCCTGCGGGCCTGCTGGCCCCGGAGGCGCACGCCAGCCCGCAGGGCCAGGACATAGCGCAGGCGGACGGCCAGGTGCACCCTCTCGGTCAGGAGGCACAGCTGCTCAGTGTGGTCACGGTGCCACTCAGCCGCGAGCGCGAGGAACATCCAGTTCCCACCTGCCCTATCGCGCTCCATGGTGCTGGGGCCCCGGTGGGGGCTGGGAGCGCTTATGCCGGCCCGGTGCTGGTGGCCCCGCCCGGGGGTCGGCCTCGCGGCCCTGCGCGCGCCCTGTGCCGGTGCATTCCGGCTGCTCCCGCCCCCAGCACCCCGGGCCCCCTCCCCTCGCTGTTTGTAGCGGGATGGCCTTGAAGGTGCGATTAGGCAGACAGAGAGCTCGCTGTTGTTCTCTGCAGCTGTGCCGGGCCCGCACCCCACGCCTCGCTCTGTTGTGCTACAATGTTGCGGTGCGGGCCCGTGTTCCCTGTCCCGGGGGCCGGGCCGAGCCTCTCCCGGCCCTGGGCAGTCTGTGTGCCCTCCGGGCTCCGTGTCCCATTCCCTGTTGTGCTGGACCATGGCTGGCTGCCCATCCATGGGGCTCCCGCTGTCCGGCCCCCAAGGGGCCCCCCATATCTGGGCCTTCCGCGAGACCATGTCTCTGTGCGACCTGTGGCACACCCCTGCCGTGCAGCTGCTCCTGGCCGGGCCGGGGAGCCGTGCAGGTGCCTACGAGAGCCTGAGCTCCGGGCTCCGTTACTTTGGCCATGTGGTGAGCGCCCGTGATTGCCGGCTGCATGCGGAGGCCCTGGGGCTGGCTCGTTTCCCCGAGGGGCGCATCCCGGAGGTGCTGTGCGCCCATGTGCCCTGGAGCGCCTCTGAGACCGTGTCAGCGCTGGTGGTGTGTGGTCTGGGCGCCTACTCGGAGTGCCTGGCCGAGGGTGGCCCTGCCTTGGCCGTGAGCTACTTCTCCTGTGTTCACGGGGCCCGTGGGTACCAGCGCACCCGTGGGGCGGCGTTCCAGCGGCTTCTGGAGCTGGGGCATCTTCCGTGGCCCCCTTCTGCTGCCTGCTGTGTGCCGGAGCCCTCCGCGGTGGAGATGTCATCCCTGTTGGCGGTGTGGGCGCGTGTGGATGTGCAGCTGGCCCTCACCATGCCCGATCCCTTCGAGGCCTACTACCTGATCGCCCACTACATGTCCTTGCAGGGGTACCGCCGGGGCATGCTGCACTGGCCCCACCTGGTCCACCGGGCGGGCCACCCGGGCCCTCGGGCCAGCGGGGCCCCCGGCAGCGGCCCGTGAGCCCCGCGTCGCTGGCCTGCCCCCCCCGGCGTGGTGCCCCCGTGTGGGCTCCCGCCCCGGCCCGGGGGGGGGGCCTGGTCCCCGCTGGCCGCTCCCGACCTGCGGACCCCACCTCGGTGAGCTCCCGCCCGCCTCGCTGCTTGCTGCTGCCCCTGGCCGTGGTCCTGGGCCCCCTCCATCCCCGTGACTCCGTGGGTGCTGCCTGAGCGTCGCTGGTGCTGCGGAGGAGCACCGCTGGACCCGGCTGCCCTGCCTGTGCCAGCCTTTGACTGTGGGGCCCCCTTCCTCCTCCTCCTGGCGCCCCTCCGCCGGCCTCGCTGTGCTTTGGGGGCCCCCAACGTGCCTTGCTCCAGGGGTCCCCCCCCCCCCTCCGAGACTGCCTCTGTTCCTGTGGGGGCACCTCCTTGGACTGGACTGGACTGGGGTGGTGTGGGGGTTGCTGCTGTCCGTGCCTTGCCCCGTGGTGGTGCCCCCCCCCTCCCTGCCGGTGTTCCGGGTGGGGCGTTCCGGGCGCCCCTTCCCCCCTTCCCGGCCTTTCCCTGGTGTGAGTGTGTGTGCCCGGGCGTGTGGCCGTGCATTGTGCCCTGCTGCGGGACCGCTGTGTGAGCCGGCTGTCAGCCTGTTCTCGCTCTTCCCCCCTCCCTTCCCGTTTCCCTTGTGTGGGCGTTCCCTTGAGTGCCTTGTGGCTTCGTTTGCCCTCAGTCGGCCATGTCTGTGTCCCGCCCCTGCCCGGTGCCTTGTGGGGGTTTAGCGCCCGCCGGGGGTTCGGCTGCACGTCTGTTGTGCTGCCACGGGCCGTGATGGTGCGGCCCGGTTCCGGGCCGTGGTCCCGTTCCCGGCACGTCTGTTTGGGTCGTTTTCCAACCCCCGGGCGTGGTTGCGCTGTTCGCCCCCCCTGGTGGTTCGCTGTGGTGAACCGGCCGCCCGTAACGTCTGAAAGTACCCTATGTTATAATATGCAAGTGTTAATCTCTATAGAGTGAAGTATAAGCATTCAGTTTACTCAAATATTCTATTAATATGTAGTAAGTACTAGGCTAACTCTTCTGAGGCTGTTTTCTCTATCTGAGTATTTTTTCCCCCTGCTCTAAAACACAATTCAGTATTTATTTTTTTAAATCTTAGAAGTAAATCTTCCAAGACAACAAATTGATTTTATATGAACTAATCCCTTATTGGTACATTTTATTTCCATTTCTCAAACTGCAAATCCCTAAAGATTAGGAAGTTTAACAAAACTTCAAACAAACCTTTTGGCAACAAAAAACCCTTACACAGACAAAAACGTATTAAAACAGCATCAGTTACTGTTATTAGCTGATGGACGTTAAGCTACTAATTACCATCTGCACTTCTGAAAAGCCCCCATAAATGATATACATTTCAGGCTTCCAGATTTGGAATTGACCCAGTGTTTTCTGCAACAAGACAAAGAGTTTTATTTGGAAAAAAAAATCCATGTTTAAGCTAAGCGTCCTCTCTATAAACATTCATGCTGCTGATCTCTAGATGCCTAAATATTAATACTGCATTACTCATTCATTTCAATCTAGAGGGAAGATATGGAGCAGCAATAGAAAGTGATGCTAAAAAGCTGCTGCATCTTACACCATCAACTGAAGAGGATGACAAAGAAATATCAGCCAATTAAAAGAACTAGCTATAGTAAAAAATTCACTGTGTATCTGGCCAAGTCTAGGCTGAAGTCACCTAAAGGTTGAGTGTAGCATTCTGTAACAAAGTTGCTTGCCTGGGAAGACTTGGTACGCAGAGTCCTTTGATTGCCATTGTAAATGTAAATAGCCCCAGAGTTCTGGTTTTCTAAAGGTGCACCTATTACTACATCATTGAAACCATCCAAATCAATATCTGTAATAGCTGTGATGGCAGATCCAAACCGGGCATTTTCTAACGCTTGTGGGCCTTCTAGGAGCTCCCGTTGACCCAAAATTCCCTTTTTAAAACATGAGAAATAGAGAAAAAAAAGTTTCATTAGATTAGAACAAAGAAAAATATGATCATTAGTTTTCTGCTTCTTATTGTTCATTCACTTAGTTTTGTGACCTACAGTCACGACAAATATTAGAGCAAAGAAATTAAAAGTTAAATGAAGCATTAGCAACAAATATAACTATTAACGCAAGTCTTCAGAATTCACATTGTTGTCATCTTGTTCTTCTTAATGTTCCATAATTTCAAAAATAGACACACATCATCATAGTGATTTTTAAATTATTATTTATATGGTGACAGCAATGTGCCTGGCACTGAATAATTGTGATAAAATACAGGTTTCTGCCCCAAGGGGCTTACACAATCTAGAATGACCAATGAAAGGGGCAAAAAATGGGGGAAAGGCTCATAGAGAGAGACAGGGATACATTCCTAAGTAGAAGTTACAGGCGTATGTGCTTGGAGGAGGGGGATCCTGAGGCTAGACAGTCATAAACAAGGAATTTATGGAGGTGAGGAGAAAGGGAAAGTCGTTGGAAGAGTGTATGTGGAAGGAAGTTTTGGGCACGGGGGGCGGGCAGCATGGGAAAAGGGATGAAGGTAGTTTAGGGAGCAGAAAAACTGAGATGTGTGGGGATGGTGGCAGAGGAGGAACAAATTCCTGGGTGGTAAGATATCAGGAAATGAGGGCAGATAGGGAGGATAGGGAATATAGTTTGGCAAACAATGATTCTTTTTCCCAATTAGGGCTCATAAGCACCAACACAATGGGTGCTTTAGACAGACAGCAGCCTCGCGTCTGCACTGCTTCACCCCCGGGTGGCCCATCCATCTAAAGGGAGCCCGCCAGATGTTGAAGCAGAACAGTGCTGCCTACTCTAGGCCAGTCCTCCTAGCGGTGCTTCGGAACATCCTGGAGCACCACCAGCCGAGCAGGCTGGCCAAACCTAGGGCACCAGTCCGAGGTGGAGCTGTGATTTGTCTGCTCAGCGGACAAACGCTACAGCTCCACTACCAGCTGGCCGTTGCCCTGGGTAATGTCACAGAGCTGCGGGAAGCAGCTCAGGGCATCAGGCCATCTGCCTGCAGCTCTGTGGTGCAGGGGGAGGAGGGCATCATGTGGGTGGACCATGGGCCGGGTCAGCTGCTGGGTCTGTTTAAACCCTACCCAGGCGTGGACAGATGCGGGGGTGCACTATTGGAGCAGCTCTGGAGTAATATGTTCATCCCCTGCTTACACTTTTAAAAAATTACCTTTGTGATGGAAAACATGTAAACCCTTCCTTCTTCTTTCTTCAGGTCATTCATGAACATTGGAGCACCCACTAACAGCACATCTGTAAATGAATCGCCATTAACATCCACTGCACACACCACACTGCCAAAGTAGGAGCCAATCTGAAATTAATGAATAATCATTAGATCTTGCATCCACTGTATTGTTTTACATCCTACAATGTTACTTTAAACAGAAAGTTACTTTAGAAACACACAAACAACTTTGAAGAATCAGAGCCTTTCTAAGGAGACATTATTTTTAGAACACTTCCACATTTCCTCTGCTGTGGCATTAGCAGAAGAATGGAAATTATTATTATTAGTAGTTTCATATAATGTATGTACAAGTAGAAGGAACAGTGCTGTGTGTTCTGTATTTATGTTTTTGTGTTCCAATAACATATACATTATGCCAGGATTTCAGCACCATGATGAAGCTTTCACAATGGAGAAAAGAGGGCATCATGAGCTTGTAAATCTACCCTGTGCACTGTTTGTCCTCCAAGATAGCTCACATACAAGATGGATGCTCACTGAGCCTCTTCCCACTAGAAGCATTGGCAGGAGTAAATAATAGGTAGTCTAATAAAATTCTTTACTGTTCTCATTTCTGTGAAGGATTATTATTATTATAAACATTTATATAGTGCCAGCCATGTACTTGGAGCCGTACAGAACATAAAAATGGATGCAGTCCCTGCCTGTGTCTTACAATCTAAAAGACAAGGAGGGGGAGACAGGGGGAGGGGACAGTGGGAGAGACAGGGGAGAAGACAAACAAACATTCATTCTGATGCGAAGTCTCAGGTGCGTGTGCTTGGCTTGGTTACAATCAGGTTGGTTGCAGCAGTCTGCAGAGGAGGGCAGACAGTAAGTATATGGAGAACGACTAGCAGGCATTGGCAAAGGCAGTGAGGAAAAGGTGGATCTTGAGGAGGGATTTGAAGGAGCGGAGGGAGGGGGCAAGGCGGAAGTGGGTAGGGAGGGAGTTCCAGGCATGGGGGGCAGCGAGGGAGAAGGGTTGAAGGCGGTTAGGTGAGCAGGAGAAACGAGGGAGAGTGAGGGAGGGGACAGAGGAAGAGCGGAGAGCGCATGCAGGTGTGTGTAGGGAGATTAGGTCCGAGAGGTAAGGGGGAGCTTGGTCGTGGAGTGTTTTGAATGTGAATACCAGGAGTTTAAACAGGATACGTTCAGGAAGGGGGAGCCAGTGAAGAGAGAAGAGGAGAGGCTGCACATGGTCGAAGCGACGGGCAGAGTGAATTTCCTTGGCAGCGGAGTTTTAGATTGTGATAAGGGGGGACAGGTGAGAGCGAGGGAAGCCAGCAAGGAGGAGGTTCCAGTAATCGAGGCGAGAGATAACCATGGGATGAACAAGGGTTTTGGCCGAGGAGGTAGAGAGAAAGGAGTGGATCCGAGCAATGTTATGGAGGGCGAATTGGCAGGATTTGGCAACAGAGTCAATGTAAGGTTTAAAAGAGAGGTGCATGTCAAAGATGAAGCCCAAGTTGCGGGCTTGGAGAACAGGATGGATGGTGACACCAACGATGCAGATGGACAGGTTAGAGGGAGGGGAAGAGGAGGGAGGAAAAATGAGGAGTTTGGTCTTGGTCATGTTGAGCTTGAGTTGACGTCGGTACATCCAGGCGGAGATATCAGAGAGGCAGTTGACGAGGCGTGAGCGGACAGAAGAGGAGAGAGAGGGGGTAGAAATATAGAGTTGGGTGTCATCAGCGTAGGATGATATGAAAATTCAAGGAAACCTCTTAAATTTACTAGGAGGTGGAGGTTGCATTGAGATGCACAAACATTTCTAAAATGTGCTGCAGAAAATTGAAAGCGTCATTTCTGCAGCATATACAAGCTACAAATAAACACTGAAAAAATAAATCCCATAGTTTTCATATATAGACAAATAACATGTTTTATGACTATTATTAAGGTCAGATGTCTGTGAAATTAATGTCCAGGAGAAGAATTACAGTGGAATCTGCTTAGGTCAAATTTCTCTGGCCATGTAAAAAAGGTTGACTTATCAGAACTGTTGCTTAAGCAGACTCTTATGGTACTGGACCTGGAGACAGAGAAAACTGATGCTCAGATTAAGTTAGTACTGGGCATCTTCATCTCCAGTGTCCTCCCCTACAGCAGAGCAGAGAGAGGGGGTGGTGTGTGTGTGTAATCCTGCCAGTTTTGGGTAAGCTAGAGACAGGGAAACCTTGTGCTCACTCTCTCTGCTGCCTGCCTGAGACTTCCAGGGGGATTCACATACAAACACACAGACAGAGCTCTGCCTGGCTGCCAGTCTGAGTTCACATGTCCACAGAGCTTAAGACAGAGGGAAATGATGTTTCCTAACACCCATCTCCAGCCTGCCTGACACGAAGACTTGCCCTCACAGATATATACTACAGTTACATGCTGCCAAGAAATCATTAATACACTCAAACATCCTGGTTTTATCTGGGTGGGTATACTCTGTTCACTTTAAAAATTTGAGTTATCAGAGTTTGAAATTCAACTTATCCAAATCAAGAAGGAATGCATTCCCAGCATTCCCACAGACCTGGGAAAAAACAATCAATCCAACATATTCAGAAACTGGTTTATGCAAGTTCTACTTAAGTGGATTCCACTGTATTGCACTTACCTGATCTCCTCTCTGAGACTGAACAACAGTGGCATTGCCATGGCTGTCAATATCATAAACCACGACTCGGCCAGTGTAGTTGGATCGTGGTGCTCCCGCAACAAAGTAGACATTGTTCTCAGTTGAGAGTACAGCAACAGAATAACCTACAAGGAGACGTGTGAAACATTACTAAATAAACAAAAGACAGAGTGAATAAGGAAAATCATACATATCAATTTATTAGATAAGAGGGGTGAGGGGGGAATCGTAAATTAATTGTATTTGACCAAGGTTGGTTAAAATTAAAGTTATTATTTATTTATTTGTATATTATGCCTCAACTCATTGGTGAGAATACAAGTCTGGGCTCCTCTGTAGTTGCAATTAATCCCAAGACCACCTTCAATGGAACTACTCTGGCGTAATTGGTCTGAAGACTGCAAGTCAAGGAAGGTGGCATAATTTGCATCCCTTGCGCTTTTCAAATCAAGACTAAAAACCCTTCTAAAAGGTAGGCTTTGCCAAATATAATTGACAAGGTTGATGAAGTAATATCTGGAGGGGATTCACTTGCTCTAAAGGAAGTGATACTAGATGATCTCTAGCCTTATGAGGAAGTAGCACTATACAGAGGCACTGCTACAGAAAACATCTTCACAGTTTAAAATTCCTGGAAAAGAAAGTGTGACGTTGACTTGCTTCACTAAGACTAGAAATATAAGACTTAGAAAAAATAACTGTCAAAATATACAGTAAACTGCAGAGATGTCACTGAATCAGGAACGTTCATGGAAGGAAAGGAGTATAGGTAAACTGCTGACATCTAAACAAACTTCCAGCCCAACTACCCATGGCGAGTAAATACAAAAATACATGTTGGGGATTTAATAGTAGTCTATTAAATCCATGTTTAAAGTGTATTAACTTTAATAGACTTTAACTTAATTTTAACTTTAAAATAGTAGTCTATTAAATCTATGTTTAAAGTCTATTAAAATATGTAGGGATTTAATAGTAAAAGGAGAGCCCCGTACAATGCCTTAACATGCCTTTTTCAAGTCCCATAGTTAGTTACATATGTGTCTTGAGATGTTTTCACCCTGTGTCATTACCACTTCATTTCCAACATTTTAAGGAGGATTAAAACAATAAAGGTGTGAGGGTTTGGCCCTGAACCCCTGGTTTTAGGGCCTGGTTAGCAGCCACACTTTCCACTGCACCACCACTTGATTTATATGAAAGAGCAGCTTTTCCTCCCTTGTGTGCCTTGCCACACAAGAGGGAATGAATGAATTTAGAGCCAGAAAAGTAGAAGGTGTGGGGAAAAGGAGAGACATGTGAGGAAGGATAAAATCCACAAAGGGAAGAAAGTGGAACTGGGCTATAGCTAGCTGCTAAGGGAAGGAATCAACAATACACACACACACACAGGGGTAAGTGGTCACACAAAAACACACACTGGGAATGGCTCAGAACCAGAGGGAGGGGAAGTGCTTCACAAAATGAGGAGCAGCGATGGGTGAATGGAACAGTGAAGGTTGGAGAATCTAAGACACAATTGACGCAAGGCTACAGAAAAAGGTACAACCTGATGCAGGAAATGTGGGAGAAAGAGAGGTGAGCTGAATGACAGTCAAAGGGAATGGCAACAGAAGTTCTGCCAAGTTCCTACAACTCCTAGCATGCCTCATATAATGCTGGGAACCAATTAGGAAGATGGCAGGTGTGTCCACAACCTAGACCAGGTGCGGGAGGGAAAGAGATGGTAAGGCACACAAGCAAGGAAAAGCTGCTCTCTCACAAGCCAAGTGGTAGTGCAGGAAACAGCAGCTGCTAACCAGACTCTGAGGCCATGGGCTCCAGGCCAAGTCCTGACAAAAGGTCTCACTCATCTTCAGTAAATTCATTGACCAGTAAATAAAATTCATCTATGTACAAAACAACTAAGTCCACTATGAAGTTTAGTATTTCAAAAGTTTATCAAGTGCAGCTATTCAAAACATTATTCAAGTCCTTACCTAAATATGAACTATGATTTCTGTCTTGCAGAATTTTTTCAAATGCTTCACTAGGGAATGTAGCAACTTGGTTTGATGACTCCTGAACTATAGTTCCACTCCAGTCATAAGCCCCAACAGCACCTAACATCAGAACATCCTTTAAAAAATAAAATCAGATCAGAGGATTTTAGACTTAACTTTGGTAGGTGGGGGAAGGATAACAGAAGTGAAATTTAAAGAGGATATACTATATAAATAAAAAATTAAAGGGGGTAATATTTTTGCAGAAAAAGGTATATGCAAATCTCTTTCATGGAAATTTTGCAGTGTCTATCCCCAAGATTAGGGCTTGCAGAATGGGCAGGAGAGAGAGCTTCCCCAATGATCAACAAGGAAGCAGGATTCCTCCAGCCTGCCCTGCAAGTCCCAGACTCAGTGTTGGTATAATAAACACTGCCTCAAATTAAATAATATATAGCTATAATTGCTCTTCAAATAGATGTGCCTTTGAGATGAACAACTCAATGTATACCTCTCTCTGGGGTATAATCTACACTGAGAAATCTTGTAAGCATTTTACACAGCAGTGTACTTTCCTATTATTACTAGTTATGGAAAGGGTTGTGCTATTGCAGGGCTTTATTTTACTCCTTTGACATCAACACCTGGTTCTGAGAGTTATCCATAATTGACCATCACTAACTTAAAAATGGTTATATTGTTATCACTTACATAAATATTTTTAAGGAGAAAAAAGCCACAAAACACATGAAAGAAAGGGTTTATACCTGTGAAATCCCTTTTTGTGGCCTTTTTACTATAAGAAACTATAGTTCCTTGCTCAACATGCAAGCCCTAGACTTGGGCTGTGTGGCAGGTGGGCATGTTGGGGGCATCCGGCTTCCTCACTGAGCACCTGAGTCTGGGGCTTGTCAAGCAGGAAGAATGACCTGTTCCCCCTTAGAACTGTTCAGCGGGGAAGCAGGATTTCCTCCCAGCCTTTCCTGCAAGTCTTGAGTATGGCAATTAACAGGGAGAGTGGGGATGGGTAATCCTACCTCCTTGCTGAACAGCTATTCAGAGTGTAATTATATTTTTCTGAAGTAAAACAGCCACACACAAACAATTCATTGGTGCAAGCCTGTTTTCATTATTTGTGTTTCTCTCCCCCTGAAAGTATTTATGTCTACGGTATCCTGTACTTATTTTAAGTTAGCAATATCCAAATACAGATAACCATTAGAACAGGTTTAGATGACAAAAGAGTAAAATAAACACCTGGGGTAACACAACCATTTCCAGAACTGGTAATAATGGCAAAATTGCATTTTTATGAAAATGCTTACAAGGTTTCTCAGTGGAGATATACTTCTCAGAAATATGCACTTTAGGACTTTGTTTCAAAGACACATCATCTATTTGTAGAGCAAGGATCTTGCATGACTGGGAGATTGGCTCAAAACAGTATATAAAATTCAGTGCTGATAAGCACAAAATGATGCACATAGGAAACAATAATCCTAATTATGCATATAGTTACACCATTGATCTACATTAGGTGTTAACACTCAGGAAAAAGGTCTTGGAGTCAGTGAGCCTGATTCCAAATGCAGTGGATCCTACACGTAAGCACATGTGTGCAATTTCCATTGGGCACAATGTGCCTGCAATGGGGATCTGTGCAGCTGTGCGCACATGTGGCCGCGCGTACAATCTGCAGCATTTGGGATCGAGCTCATTGTGTATAATTAACTGAAAACATCAGCTGGATGTGCAGCAGCAGTCAAAAAGGCAAACAGAACGCTATGAATTATTGGGAAAGGGATAGAAAATAATATGGAGAACATTATAGTGCCACAATTTAAATCTATGATGTACCTGTACCAGTATCACAAATATTGTGTGCACTTCTTGTTACCCCGTGTCAAAAAGGACACAATAGAACTGGAAATGGTATGGAGAAGGGCAAAATTTTTTATCACAGGTAGAGAATGCATTTTGTATGAGGAGGGTCTCAATATGTTTGGGCTCTTCAGCTCAGAGAAGAGATGACTGAGGAGGGCTATGATGGTATGGAGCAAGTAAGTAGGGAGCTGTTACTTACCCGTCACAAAATAAGGTCCTTTTCACACAGACACGCTAACACCAATAAAAAAGGATTTAAATTTTATTATACATGTTGCAGGGCTGCAGGTGTGCTCTATGGGTGCCCTGCAAAGGGTGTCGGCCGTTGGCTGGGGCCGTTGGCTGGGCCAAGGTGCCTGGGGGCCCCTTTGGTTGACAGACACCATCTTTGCTGCTGCTGCTGCCCCACCGATACCACTGCTGCTGTTGTTGTTGCTAGACCTGCTGGCTCTTAGTGGGACTGGGGGGATCAGGCATGGGCAGCTTTCAACTTGTTTTTAACTTGTGGTTTTAAGGGGTTTTGGGGGGATGAGGTGGGTGTGGCTTGGGGGTGGGGGTCATGGGGAGTGGGTTAGAGTGGATATGGCCAACCCCCCTGGTTAGAGGAGGGGAGGTGCCTTTGGGGAGGGTTGGGGGGACTCCCTGTGAGAGGTGGAGTCCCAGGGGGGCGGGAGTGGCAAGGAGGGGAGAAGGATAGGTGGGTGAGGTTCCCAGTGCCAACCCCTGGTGGCAGCTGTGGAAGGTGCTGGGAGGGAGATGAGCTTCCTCGTGAGGGGGGAGGGCTCGGGTATGGGGGGTTGGGGGGGATTGAGATTTTCTATGGGTTGGGGTAAATAGTTGTCAGGAGGACAGGTGTCTTATGCCCTGGTGGCAGTGTGGTGTTCGGGTTGATGGGGGAACTGATGGGGAGGGGAGGGGGAAGGTTTTCCCCCATGGTGAGAGAATGGGGGTTGCCTTGGGGGGAGGGAGGAGCCTCCCAGAGGGAGGGGCCATTGGAGTTGTCATGGGTCATGGACGGTATGGTCAATGGGGGCAGAGAACTCGGGTGGCCAGGGGCTCTAGGGTCCTTGTGGAGCTGAGGAGAGCCTGTTTGCCACCACTGGAGGGTCCAGGGGAGTGGGGTGCAGGGTCCCGTGGTGGGGAACTGATGCTGTTGAATGTGAGGTCCGTAGTAAATAAGGCCCCGATAATCCGGGATTTGATTCCGGATGGGGCGGCGGACCTCGCATGCATAACGAAGACCTGGCTGGACGAGGAGGTGGGGCCAATTTTGGCTGATCTCATTCCAGCGGGGTATGATGTGCAGCATCAGCCTCGCAGTGGGGGCCGGGGAGGTGGTGTAGCTATGATTTTTAAAGAGACGTGGTCAGCTAGGAGGTATCCAATTCCAGTTCTTCCTGGGATCGAGGCCCTTCACATGGTGTTTGATTTGGCGGAGGGCAATTTGGGGGTGCTGCTCGTGTACTGCTGCTGGGCCCCTTCCTGCACAGCAGCATCCCTCTTCGCTCTAACAGAGCTGGTCTCGGTGGTGGTGTTGGGCTCGTCTAAGACTTTGGTCCTGGGGGACTTCAGTGCCCATACCAACACCGGCCTTGTGCGGGCGGAGTGAGAATTCATGGCTGCCATGGCAACCATGGATTTGTCCCAGGTTGTCAGCTGCCTGACTCATGTGGGGGGGCATATCCTCGACCTGGTGTTCTGTTCTGGCCTTGTGGCGGGTGATCCAGTAGTGGGGGATGTAACAACTATGCCCTTGTCGTGGACGGATCATTACCTCCTTATGACCAGCCTCTCAGTACATCATCCCCAGAAGGGGAAGGTATCAGTTAGGATGGTCCACCGTTGGAGACTGATGGAACCTCAATGGTTCCAGGAGGCCCTGGGAGAGTTAACCCTGAACTCTGCCAGTTGCTCTGTGGATGAACTCGTCCAGGCTTGGAACATCATGCTTGGGGGGCCATTGACAGGGTGGCTCTGAGACATCCCCTGCCCCTGTCTTGACATCGCAGGGCCCCAGTGGCGGCTCCTCCCACAGGAAATTTGGGGCACTGCCCCCCCAAGCACAGCGGGTACCACTGCCGCTGCTCAATTGTATTAAAAAAACCAAAAAACCCACACCACTTATGACAGCTACAGCAGTCTCTGAGCTGCTGCAGAGGCTGCTGTAGCTGTCACTGTTGTTATTCTCCCTTCGGGAACCCACTCCACTCTGGGAGTGCGTCCCGGAAGGGACAAAAAGGCTGAGCTGCTCAGCCGCCCAAACAGCATTTCCCTATGGAAAACGCGATTTGGGTGGCTGAGCCCCTCCGTCCACAGCACGTATAGGACATGCTGTGGAGGGAGGGGCTAGTCTTTCCATTGCGCTCAATGGGCGCAATGGAAGATCTCGCCAGGGCGGTCGTGCTAACAGCCCTGGCGAGATGGCTTGGTTGGGGGACTGAGGCAGGGAGCAGCACACATGCACGCTCCTCCCTGTCTCAGACGCACATGCAGGCTGGTGGTGCGCTGTTCGGCTCTCCGGATAGCGTGCCTTCCCGCTGCACTGCCACTTCCTTCCCGCTGCCATTGCTGCTCTCCTCCCCTGGCCCCGCCAACTTGCCACTCCCCCGTGCCCACACCGCCACTCTGACCAACAGATGGGGCCCCATCTGCTGCTAAGAGCGGCAGCGGCGACGGGGGGAAAGCGGCAATGGCAGCGAATGTGGTTTTATTTTTTTTATTTTTTAAATTTTTTTCCCACGCATCCTGGCTCCATGGGGACACACAGGCAATTAAAAAAACAACAACTTAAACTCCCCCCCTCCCCTACACCTCTGCCTGCAGCCGGGGACTGCCACCGCTGGAACTCCAGGAGCAGGTAAGCCTGATCCCTCCCTCCCCCGGAACTTGCACCCACCTCCCTGGACCCCCCAGAACCTGCACCCACCTCCCCAGACCCCCCACAACCTGCACCCACCTCCCCAGACCCCCTGCAACCTGCACCCACCTCCCCAGACCCCC
>QEPC01012145.1:367735-396339 GCA_003113815.1 Sphenodon punctatus | reverse complement strand
GCCATAGAAGAATTTGTTCACACTGGGTCTAGGCTGTACCCATGGGCTAAGTATTTGGGGTTACTGCTAAGTAGGTTAGGTTTCTCCCTCTTATATTTCCTGGGGAAATCCAGCCAGGAGATTAAAAAGGCGATAATCTCAAGGGCATGGGAAATGGAGGAGCAACATGATTTAGCCTCCATTAAGGAATGGAAAGTTTCCCCTGAATATGGGCTAATTAAAACAAATGTCTGTTTGGAACCTTATTTGGATAGCCTTGTCAATCGTACACTGACAAGGAATTATACGCTCCTTCGACTGAGTTTGATTGACACGGCAGTCTCGCAAGGGCGGTACAGTAAAATTTGATACGACCTTCGATATTGTACCTGTTCCCTTCACGAAATAGAAACAGTCGAGCATTTTGTTCTAAGGTGTCCATATTATTCCATGTTGAGGGACACATGGGTTCTACCCTTATTAGAGAGCAAGAGGGGGATGGAGGAGGCAGCCCAACTCACCTTCTTGAAAAAATTATCATTGAGGGAAAACCTGACGTCTATGGCTACATTTATTGGGTTGGCCTCAATGGAGAGGAAAACAATAGGGGTACAGCTGGAGAGCCTAGTGCCCATTCCCACGTAATAATTATATCCCGTCCTTGCAGTGTAAATATCAGCATTCGCCTTTACTTAGAGATTTAGGCCATCTGTCCCAGGGACTGTAACTCGACGATGGGGAGTGATATATTTGTGTCTTATTACCCAGGGTATCACTATGCAGACTATGGCCAAGGGACGTTTGGATATTACCCATGGTAGAGGGGTGTGGAAAGGGTGCTGGATGGGGGCCTTTACCCCGTATTGACTTAGGGAGGACAAGGGCAAGGTGGAGGATTATCCGCAAAATTCGGTATGGCTGTTGGATTGGTGATGTTGAATTTCTTTACGGGATTGGGGTAAGATGGAATAGGAATTAATGGAGTATGATATGGACTGGGGTGGGATTTTTTGTCTCGCCTTGTAATTATCAAAGCGATTGATAGACGAAAGTGACTATTTCACTCTGATCAGGAATTGTATGTAGTTATTTTAATGGTATACGAATATTGGACCTTGTGTCCTGGTATATGTGTTTTATTCTTTTGTATTGTTTGGTGATTGGCTACGGCGAAAGCTAGACGCCTCAATAAAAATTACTTACTTACTTATCCACAAAATAATCCACAAACAAGTCACAGTGAGCACTAGATGACTCCACTCCAAGGTGGAGGAAGGCTGGACTGACCAGCCCCCACACCACCCAGAACATCTCCGCTGGATGGGAATTAGCGGATGCTATGAGGACAGAAAATAACTCTTTCTTTGCTGTCTGCATAGCAACGGCATAGGCTTGTAAATTCGTTCTATGCCGCAACTTGTTGGCTTCAGCACGTGAATGACGCCACCATCGCTCCAACCGCCTTCCCTCCTGCTTCAGCACCCGCAGCTCCTCTGAAAGCCAAGGAGGCCTACAGTGCTGCCACCTGGGAAGCGGACGACTCGTACCTATATGATCAATGGCTTCCATCAGCAAGATGTTCCAAAGCCCAACAAGGTCATTGATAGGACAGTTGTCCAGATCAGAGGGTATATCCCCCAAAGCCTCCCAGAACCATTCAGTCTACGGGGGTGGACCATTCGAATTGGTTCCATGCCCATATGGGGGCAGACGTGCACCAGGAGAGAGGCCTGAAAAAGGTGAAATGGTCCGTCCATGACAAGGGCACAGCTGATATCTCCCCCACCAATGGAGCCCCCGCCTCAAGGCCAGTGCAAAACATGAGGTCTAAGGTATGTCCACCCTGGTGTGTTGGGCCACTGACTGGGACAGGTCCATGGTTGCAATGGCGGCCATGAACTCATGCTCCGCATCCCCAAGATCAACGTCGGCATGGGTGTTGAAGTCCTCCAAGACTATCATCTTCGGGGACTGAACCACCACCCCTGACACCAGATCCGCTAGAGCATGTAGGGAGGTACAGGTGGATGCATGGTATACAAGCAGCACTCCCAAACTGTCCCCTGCCACATCAAACACCAGATGGAGACCCTCAAAACCCACTATGGATTGCACCGGATACCTCCGAACAGCCCAACCCACCCTGAAAATCATGGCTAAACTGCCCCTCACCCCGGTCCCTCTGACTGCGGTTGATGCTGCATGGAATACCGGCTGGAACAAGGTCAGCCAAAATAGGCCCCGACTCAGTGTCCAGCCAGTTTTCCATGATACATACAAGGTTGGGTGCATGGTCCAGGATCAATTCCTGGACCGTTGTTGCTTTATTTGCTATTGACCTCGCGTTCACCAGCATCAAAACATGGCCCTCTGATCCAGAACAACCTGCCCTACTGCTGGAGGGGTGGCGTGGGGAACAGATACTAGACACCTGTCCCGCTGCACAGCTCAAACATGTCCCCCTTTCGGACCATACATTCCACGCCCCATCACAACCCCAATAGTTGTGTCCCCCCCTCCAAATGGCCTCAGCCATGGCTTCCCTCTGGCTGCCCTGCACCAACTGAGGGAAGGATTCCCACCCACCTCTCCTTCCCCAAGTTATACCCTCACCCCTTCTCTAACCCAGTTCTTTCTGTATTAACCATCTCCCAACCACCCCACTATATACCCTCCCCACGCCCACAAATACCTCCCACAAAACACCCATTGACACTAAAATCACCAGTAAAACCACCAATAAAATTCCCACACTCCAGGCCCCACCAAGGGGGCCTTTTGTGCGGCCCTTAGGCGCATGCCTGTGGTGCACACCTGTGGCACTGCTGGCAAATGCACCACTTTTGAGCCCCTACTGGGACCAGTGCCCCATCAGAAGCCGCAGGGAAGATCTTTGGCCCCGCCGCCTCTCCTCTGCCACCGGAAGGGGGGGGGGGTAGGGTCCCTGTCCAGCTTTCTTACTTTGTCAGCTGAGTCTGCCCCCTCCCTCCTGCTCTCTTTTCTCCTATTCCTGAAAATTTCCGATTGGAAGTCTTTCCCCATCGAGACAGCTGTCAGTCCCAGACAAAGTAAGAAAGCTGGACAGGGAGCAGCATGGCTTTCTCTCTCTCAAATTTTTCTGAGGTGAGAGNAATAGGGGTACAGCTGGAGAGCCTAGTGCCCATTCCCACGTAATAATTATATCCCGTCCTTGCAGTGTAAATATCAGCATTCGCCTTTACTTAGAGATTTAGGCCATCTGTCCCAGGGACTGTAACTCGACGATGGGGAGTGATATATTTGTGTCTTATTACCCAGGGTATCACTATGCAGACTATGGCCAAGGGACGTTTGGATATTACCCATGGTAGAGGGGTGTGGAAAGGGTGCTGGATGGGGGCCTTTACCCCGTATTGACTTAGGGAGGACAAGGGCAAGGTGGAGGATTATCCGCAAAATTCGGTATGGCTGTTGGATTGGTGATGTTGAATTTCTTTACGGGATTGGGGTAAGATGGAATAGGAATTAATGGAGTATGATATGGACTGGGGTGGGATTTTTTGTCTCGCCTTGTAATTATCAAAGCGATTGATAGACGAAAGTGACTATTTCACTCTGATCAGGAATTGTATGTAGTTATTTTAATGGTATACGAATATTGGACCTTGTGTCCTGGTATATGTGTTTTATTCTTTTGTATTGTTTGGTGATTGGCTACGGCGAAAGCTAGACGCCTCAATAAAAATTACTTACTTACTTATCCACAAAATAATCCACAAACAAGTCACAGTGAGCACTAGATGACTCCACTCCAAGGTGGAGGAAGGCTGGACTGACCAGCCCCCACACCACCCAGAACATCTCCGCTGGATGGGAATTAGCGGATGCTATGAGGACAGAAAATAACTCTTTCTTTGCTGTCTGCATAGCAACGGCATAGGCTTGTAAATTCGTTCTATGCCGCAACTTGTTGGCTTCAGCACGTGAATGACGCCACCATCGCTCCAACCGCCTTCCCTCCTGCTTCAGCACCCGCAGCTCCTCTGAAAGCCAAGGAGGCCTACAGTGCTGCCACCTGGGAAGCGGACGACTCGTACCTATATGATCAATGGCTTCCATCAGCAAGATGTTCCAAAGCCCAACAAGGTCATTGATAGGACAGTTGTCCAGATCAGAGGGTATATCCCCCAAAGCCTCCCAGAACCATTCAGTCTACGGGGGTGGACCATTCGAATTGGTTCCATGCCCATATGGGGGCAGACGTGCACCAGGAGAGAGGCCTGAAAAAGGTGAAATGGTCCGTCCATGACAAGGGCACAGCTGATATCTCCCCCACCAATGGAGCCCCCGCCTCAAGGCCAGTGCAAAACATGAGGTCTAAGGTATGTCCACCCTGGTGTGTTGGGCCACTGACTGGGACAGGTCCATGGTTGCAATGGCGGCCATGAACTCATGCTCCGCATCCCCAAGATCAACGTCGGCATGGGTGTTGAAGTCCTCCAAGACTATCATCTTCGGGGACTGAACCACCACCCCTGACACCAGATCCGCTAGAGCATGTAGGGAGGTACAGGTGGATGCATGGTATACAAGCAGCACTCCCAAACTGTCCCCTGCCACATCAAACACCAGATGGAGACCCTCAAAACCCACTATGGATTGCACCGGATACCTCCGAACAGCCCAACCCACCCTGAAAATCATGGCTAAACTGCCCCTCACCCCGGTCCCTCTGACTGCGGTTGATGCTGCATGGAGTACCGGCTGGAACAAGGTCAGCCAAAATAGGCCCCGACTCAGTGTCCAGCCAGTTTTCCATGATACATACAAGGTTGGGTGCATGGTCCAGGATCAATTCCTGGACCGTTGTTGCTTTATTTGCTATTGACCTCGCGTTCACCAGCATCAAAACATGGCCCTCTGATCCAGAACAACCTGCCCTACTGCTGGAGGGGTGGCGTGGGGAACAGATACTAGACACCTGTCCCGCTGCACAGCTCAAACATGTCCCCCTTTCGGACCATACATTCCACGCCCCATCACAACCCCAATAGTTGTGTCCCCCCCTCCAAATGGCCTCAGCCATGGCTTCCCTCTGGCTGCCCTGCACCAACTGAGGGAAGGATTCCCACCCACCTCTCCTTCCCCAAGTTATACCCTCACCCCTTCTCTAACCCAGTTCTTTCTGTATTAACCATCTCCCAACCACCCCACTATATACCCTCCCCACGCCCACAAATACCTCCCACAAAACACCCATTGACACTAAAATCACCAGTAAAACCACCAATAAAATTCCCACACTCCAGGCCCCACCAAGGGGGCCTTTTGTGCGGCCCTTAGGCGCGTGCCTATGGTGCACGCCTGTGGCACTGCTGGCAAATGCACCACTTTTGAGCCCCTACTGGGACCAGTGCCCCATCGGAAGCTGCAGGGAAGATCTTTGGCCCTGCCGCCTCTCCTCTGCCACCGGAAGGGGGGGGTAGGGTCCCTGTCCAGCTTTCTTACTTTGTCAGCTGAGTCTGCCCCCTCCCTCCTGCTCTCTTTTCTCCTATTCCTGAAAATTTCCGATTGGAAGTCTTTCCCCATCGAGACAGCTGTCAGTCCCAGACAAAGTAAGAAAGCTGGACAGGGAGCAGCATGGCTTTCTCTCTCTCAAATTTTTCTGAGGTGAGAGACCAGTCTGGTCTTTGGGGGGGGGGAGGGGGGGGGAGAAGGGAGGCCAAGATGTCTGCAAGATCTTGACTCTGATTCTCGAGTCTCACAAGATTTTTGTGAGAATAAAATCTATTCTTGTTTCAGCCCTATAAGAAACATTTATGATATTTCAGAGACACCATGACCATTTTTACACAGACAACCGGCCCCACCCCCCCGGCTCGGTGTTCAAACGGGTAAACGGACACCCACCCACAACCACCAACCGCCTCCTATCGCAACGAAACACCCATCCCCACACCCACCTTTGTCTGTGTAAAAAGGATCCATATCTAAACTGCAGTGTTTTATTAAAACCCTTTAAGCATCATCCTATCTCATTAAAGTCAATTGCAGATGAGTCATTTACTTCAATAGATGGAGGATTGAACCTGTTGTTAGTACCTTCTATGCTGAAGATGCGTTCTCCCAGTGTTCCTGCTTCTTCCAATAGTGCAGCTTCGGAGGCCACATTAAAGAAATATTTTGATGTTGGGAGACTAGCAATTCCTTTGATTTCTTTAATTAAATTCTTAGTATCAAGCTCATGTCTGATTAAATACCCCAGTACCTTGAAAAGGGGGAAAAGATGGGGAAAATTGTGGCTCCATTTCCTTCAGCATCAAATACACATATACTTGATACATGGCAGGATAAAAATTAACGTATATTCCCTAGATCGCCTGTGGCTTCCCCTGATCTTTCACATAATTTCTCATCATGGAGTTTTACATCTATTTCCTCATATATGCAGGTAATGTGAGTTGGTGCGGGAAAAAGCAATTATGTTCCATGAGCAAAATATTATGCCAGTCATAATAAATATTCAGATCAATATCCTGGACTACAATTATCTTCAAAATTGTGCAACTCTAGTATTTTGCAATTAAAATTTCAGAACTGGCTATCTACTATTTTGCAGTTTGCAATTTTGCAGTGCTATTGTGTGGTTACTTATGCTGGTGCAAAGCAGGTGTGTAATTCTACCAAATCAGAATGGTAGCATACTATTCCACATAGGAATAGTCTTGTATAAGGCCCTTTTCACACAGAGGGTAATTTCAGACGTTACGAAATCGCTGCTCACCACAGTGAATCTCAGTTTATTCTCTGTGGTGGCAGCAATCGCAGTAACGTCTGTTTGATCCCTGCCAGATGTTCACTATGGTGAATTTCTGGCGGGGATCAAAGCTAACCACGGTTCTGGACCTCTAGCCGGCTCGAGGTCCAGAACTGTGGTTAGACTGGCCACGATCCGGGATGGGCCAAAAGTAACATCTGTTACCTTGGACCATCACGGATCATGGCCCCGACCACGGTACGGGATTTGGCAGAGTGGCCGCATTGGCTGCTGTGCCCACCTGTCTCCCCAAGAGCAGGTGGCTGAGGGAGCGTGGGGGGGAGCGGGGCTCTGCAGTCGCACGTTGCGCTGTACAGCCCCGCCCCCTCCGAGATTCCTCAACGTGATGGAGCTGGCAAATCTAAAGGGCGTCCGTCTTCATCACAGACTGGGATCTGAGAGAGATCCCGATCCCAGATTCAGCGTGGCGGGCCAAATGGCCCGTCACTTCTAAAATTACCCAGAGACTACAACACTGATAAAATGGGTGTTACATTTTATTATACGCATTGCAGGACACCCATAGAGCACACCTGCAACACTGCAATTGTATAATAAAATGTAACACCCATTTTATCAGTGTTAGAGTGTCTGTGTGAAAAGGGCCTAATACAGGTTATACAAGGCTATTCAATGTGCAAGCTAGTGGAGGATCCAGGTTTATATGCCCAATTCATTTGTCTTAAAAGTTGTGTTTCATATGCAACAGGCAGTTCAAACAGGAGAAAAAAAATCAATCAAGACAAAAACAAAAGAAAAGAAAAGAAAAGAATTATCAGTAATAAGGATGGGCTAATCCTATATTTTTAGGTTATAAATAATATAAGCCATAAGTAAATACCAATAATAATTAAAATAAACTAGATATTACTGACAGAATACTGCTTGTCTCCTAAGGATGAACTACATTGCAGTTTCACTCTTTCCAGCACAATGATAGTTGCACAAAGTATACTTGAAATTTAGTTACTCTTGCTAACACTGTGGTAAAATTATATTATTACTTACAGCTATGCCAAATCTGATTATGTTATCCTCATTGCATTTCTCTATCACTGTTTCCAAATCTGAGCCATCATGTGATTCACCGTCTGTCACAACTACCATGACTTTTGTAGCTGTTGGCCGTCCACCAGATTGAGGAGAAAAAGCAAAACGTCTGCAAAGAGTAACATGCTCTGTTTATTAGATGTGAATGGCTTTGAAAGCATATTGAAATAAATGCTTCCATCAAAAATTTAGAATCAAGTTTCCCCAGCTATCTTCACCCAGATACATTCACTAGATCCATTTAAGGCCGGGGCGGGGAACCTCAGGCCCAGGGGCCAAATGCGGCCCGTGGCAAGTTTTTATGTGGCCCCTTTCCACTTCCTGGATCTTCCCCTTGGATCCAGTTCTCACCTCCAATCACTGAAAAAACTGAGCTCCAGGGAAGGGAGCAGGGATTAGGTCATGCAAACAAGGATAGGGGACAGTTCCATGGCACAGATCCATGATTTGGGCCCTCCTTTCCTTGAGCGCATCCCTTAAGCACCCCCGCCCCAACGTCTCTGCGGCCCTTGGAGCTTGTGCAAGCTTTTAAAGTGGCCCCCTGGAGGGAAAAGGTTCCCCACCCCTAGTTTAAGGAATCTTTGTGCTGCTCTGGACCTGGGGCTGAAAAATATTGCTTAAGAGGTGCTTAATTATTATTATTATTAGCTTTTATATAGCACCAGCGATGTACCTGCCGCTTTACAGAGAATAAGATAGACACAGTCCCTGCCCAAGAGCTTATAATCTAAAGACAGGGGGAGGGGAGACAGGGAAGGGGGAACAGAGGGAAAGACACGGGATGCAACATTCACGAGGCTGCGAGTACTCAGGTACACGTTCTTGGCTTGGTTACAGTACATTGGGATTTTGCAGATAACAGGTGGGGGATAATCCTGGGTGGGGATGGTTAGCAGGAGTTACGAAGGGCAGAGCGGAAGAGGTGGGTTTTGAGGAGGGATTTGAAGGTGTGGAGGGTGGGGGCAAGGCGGATGTGGGCAGGGAGGGAGTTCCAGGCGTGTGGGGCAGTGAGGGAGAAGGGACGAAGGCGGTTGGGGGAGCAGGGAAGGCGTGGGAGGGGATGTAGGAGGAGCGGAGTGCTCAAACAGGGGTTCAGAGGGAAATCAGCGCAGAGAGGAAGGGGGGAGCGAGGTTGTGAAGGGCTTTGTAGGTGAAGACAAGGAGCTTGTACAGAATATGCTCAGAAAGGGGAAGTCAGTGGAGAGAGGAGAGGAGAGGCTGCACATGGTCAAAGCGACGGGCTAAGTGGATGATCCTGGCAGCAGAGTTTTGAACCGAGATGAGGGAAGAAAGGTGAGAGCAGGGAAGGCCAGCAAGGAGGAGGTTACAATAGTCGAGGTGTGAGATTACTAGGGCATGGATGAGAGTTTTGGCAGAGGAGACAGACAGAAAAGGGCGGATCTTAGCAATGTTTTTGAGGGAGAAGCGGCATGATTTGGCCACGGAATCAATGTAGGGTTTGAAGGTAAGGTGCAAGTCGACAATGAAGCCCAAGCTACGGGCTTGGGGGACAGGGAGGATGGAGACCCCGTCAATGGCAACTGACAGGGAAGAGGAAGAGGAAAAACTGGGAGGGAAGATAAGGAGTTCAGTTTTCGCCATGTTCAGTTTGAGTTGGCGTTGAGACATCCAGGTGGAGATATCAGAGAGACAGTTGATGAGACGAGCTTGAACAGAGGGGGAGAGGGATGGAGTGGAGAGATACAGTTGAGTGTCATCAGCATATAGGTGGTATTGGAAACAGTAGGAGGCAATGAGTTATTTATTTATTTAAAATATTTTTAGCCCGCCCATCCTGCCAAAGGCAGCTCTGGGCGGTGTACAATGATACCAGTAATAACATTAAAACCAGCTTTAAAATATACAACAAAAGGGAGGAATAAAAAAATATCCCTGACATCCCACCATCCTAACCCATTTCCCCCATACTATCCATCCTCCCCCTCAAGAGTCAGGCGGAACAACCACATCTTGCAACGGTGTCGAAATGAGGGGAGATCCAGGACCAAATAGCCCTCCAATGGCAGGGAGTTCCACAGCCGCAGAGCAGCCACCGAGAAGGCCTTCCCCATCGTGGCCCACCGGCAGACTCTGGGGACCTCAAGAAGAGCACCTCCCAATGACCACAGGGGCCGATTCAAGACCCAGGGGGTGAGGCGGTCCCGCAAATAGGTCGGGCTGAGGCCGTTTAGGGCTTATAATTCGAAATGACTAAACTGTAATCACCAAAGTAGCACAACATTCTCGGTGCAGTTTACCTGGCATAATCAATTGCTGCGAATGTGTTTGTGTAAGTCCCTCCTCCTTGAGTGGTCTGTGACATTGCTTCCACAACCTCGTCTTTTGTTTTGTAAGTATTCAAGTTGAACATGACTCTAGGGGCATTACCATACTGAATTAAGCCCACCTGAACAATAATTAAAAAAGCACACAAACAAACAAACAAACATATAATATGTCTTATGGCCATGCACCAAAATCAGTTGCACAGAATTATAGTCCTAATTAAGTTATTTGTTCATATGAACGAGTGAGATCTACAGACAAGAATCTAAATTTTTCCTACAAGAAACACTATTGGTCATGCATAGTAAGCAAAATATAACAACGCATATTTCTTCATTAATTTAGATGTCATGTCATTAACTTATTATAACAGACAATATACACAAACAGATAAGACTTGTTTTCTTTGGCTATTGGATTTTTCACCCCAAAATTTCTCAACAGAACTTCCCTCTCTGCAGATCCTCTGGTGGAAGCATGAGTATAACTGAGTGTGCTTTTAGACAAGGGGCAATGTTTTCGTTGTGATCCTATCCTGAAAGATGGAACACCCAGTGGCTCTGATGGAACTTGTGGATGCTCAGGGTTCTGAATCAGACCAGCCATCCAATTTAACAAAACCCATTTTATTTTCTTTAAATTTGCCAAATTCCCACAGTGCTAATAAAGCTTGTCAGTACATATTTATATACATATTATATATAATGATGTTCCACTTACCTGAGTCTTTGTTGGGCCTATATCTAACCCTTGTGCAAATTTTTTCAAAAATGCACTCACTGCACTCCATGGATAAATGCTGTTTGATTCATCACACACAACCACAACGTCTATGGAAGAGGAACATTCTGGAATAGAAGAATGGATATTAAAAGGTATACCACCAGTGTTTTAATGCCATTTATTCACAAATTATTAATCAAATCTTAATCTCTTTACTCAGTTCCATGAAGCTAAAAGTGTGAATGTGAGGGCAGAAAGAGAATGAGGGGGCTTTTAGACAAGTGCCTCTCCAGCCATTGCATGCCCATCCATCATGTATGTTGCAAGGCCGCATGGCAGCCTATGCAGCCCTGCAAAATGTGTGATGGGTGGGTGATTGGTGGGTAATGCGTGGGGAGGCGCTTGTCTACAAAACAATTAAAAACTAATTTATATTAGCTCAAAATCAAAGTTTAAATAACAAATTAAGTCCAAATGGAATCACATTAGGATATTGGTGTGTGGCATTTTAATTAGATTAAAATAATTTAATTATTTTTGCATGTGTTGCCTTACTTTGCAAAGCAGGTGAAAAGCTTCTTATGATCTGGAAACTTGGACTGAATTCAGAACAGATTCCTGTTGCATAATACTGGCTTCCACACTGCTGTGCCCACAAAGGACCACAAGTCTTAGAAAAAACAAATAAAACAAAGAGAAAAGTATAAAGCCAACATGGAAACATGAAATCAAAACTAACAGAGGTCATGCAGGATATTTTTCTAATGCTAAATGCCTTGTAATATATTTCTTTCCAGATTTCTTAATTCCTTCATCTCATTCAATAAACACTGGCCAACTTAAGTGCTAAGAAACACTCTCATGTTATCCTCTCATTGGCCTTTAGTAATATGCCACAATCCAACAATCCCTGAAGACAGAATCTAATTAAACACTTTTCTCCAAGGTAAACACAATGTTGACAGGGACTGGCCAGAAGGTGGCACTGTACTGTGAGCTAGTACTGCTAACAACTCCCTTGGACTGGAACAGAATTACTTCAGTGTCACCAACGAGACACTTGTTCAAAACCCAGCTGGCAGAACTATGCTGACTTGAGTTAAGCCAAGGCGGCTGCCCGGTATTCACAGTTTTTTCTATGAACACTCTATGGATATGAGGAAAAAAGTATCACATTCTCAGCAGTCAAATGAAATGTGTTTAACATTTAAGGTGCATTTTTAAAACAATTTTTTATATTAATTATTATTACTATTTATATAGCGCCAGTGGTGTAGCTGTATAAGTACAGTCAGTACTTATAGACAGGTCCCTACCTGAAGGGGCTTACAATCTAAGAGAGACAAGGAATGGGGGGACAAGGGAGAGGTGAACATCAGGCGATACAAGGATACATTTACAAGGTTGCAGGTGCACGTGCTTAAATTAGTTACAGGGAGATCTTATCATTCATGATGAACCAGGGAAGGCCTGACGGAAGAGCAAGGTTTTCATCAGGAGGGACTTGAAAGTTGGGAGAGAGGGAGCAGAACAAATGTATCCAGGGAGGGAAAGTTCCAGGCTTCGGGGGGGGGGGGGGACAGCAAGAGAGAAGGGGTGAAGGCGTTTAGAAGGCCAGGGGAGTCACAAGCAGATGAGGGTGGGGGTAGAGGAGGAGCAAAGCTCTCAGGCAGGAATGTTGCAGGATACAAGAGCTTAGAGATATGGGGGAGCAAGGCCATGAAGAGCCTTGAAGGTGAAGACCAGAAGCTTGTGTTGAATGTGTTCCTGTAGGGGGAGCCAGTGTAGCATGGAGAGGAGAGGCTGAACGTAGTCAAAGCGATGGGCTAGGTGGATGACTTTGGCAGCAGAGTGTTGAACAGAGATGAGGTGGGCAAGATCAGAAAAGGGTAGGCCAGTAAGGAGGAAGTTACTATAGTCAAGGTGAGAGATGACTAAAGCATGGACTAGTGTTTTTGCAGTGGCAACAGAAGGCAGGACCAGATTTTAGCAATATTATACAGAGAGAAGTAGCAGGACTTGCCAACAGCCTGGATCTGAGGCATAATGGAGAGGGAAGAGTTGAAGATGAATCCCAGGCTACGCGCCTGAGGGACAGGCTGGATGGTGACACCCTCAATGGAAACCGAGAGGGAAGTAGGAAGGGAATGCTTTGGGGTGAAGATGAGGAGTTCAGTCTTGCCCATATTAAGCTTGAGTTGGCAGTGAGACATCCAAGCAGAGATGTGAGAAAGACAGTCAGCGATACAAGATTGTATGGAGGAGGAGAGCATGAGAGTGGAAAGATACAGTTGTGTGTAATCAGCGTACAGGTGATACTGGAAGCCATGGAATTCAATGAGTTTACCTAGAGGAAGAGTGTAAAGAAAGAAGAAAAGAGGGCCCAGGACAGAGCCATGGGGATGTTAGCCCCACCTATCGGCGGTGGCTCCGAGCCCTTCACGGGCCTCCCCAGTGGCACCCCAGCACCTCCTGACGTGGCAGGAACCCGCCAACAACAGTTCAACGCGATGCGCCGTGGGCGCAGGTCCCCATGTTAACCGGCCCCGCTCCGAGGCCGGTGGTCACTCCCTCTGTGCCCTCATGCAACGTGGGGTCGGCTTCGCCCCTGCTGTGGTGCTCAGAGCGCCTGCAAGCATGCACGGGGGCAGGGCCTTCGGGTTAAATAGCAGCATGGAGCTCACCACTGTGCTGGTGATCACAGAGAAAACAGCACCCCTTGCAAGCTAAGTAGTGCGTTTGTGTTATTGTTGATTAGTGTGACCTTGGGTGTGTGTGTGAGTGTGTGTGGGTGTGACACCCCCCAGAGCCCCGTGCATCTGACACCTTTTCAGTATTCCCCGTCCGGCTGAGAGTGTGAACAGCGTGCGTGTGTGTGTGTGCCCCGATTCCTATCCTCTCCTGGGTTTTGCTCTTGCTTCCATGTTGCATGTACCCCCGTCATCCCTACCCTGACCCCCTGGCGCCATGCCTGCCCCACATGTGTCCCCACTCTTGACCCTTTCCCCCCTCTTGGAATAGCTGGACCGAGGGCTAGTGTGGGGCAAGGCTTGGGCTCCCTGTATTGCTCTGCACCCAATGATGATAGAGGCCTGATCTCGTGGAGATCATTCGGGCCACCCTTCTATCCTGATGGGCACGTAATCTCAACTCCGTGTAGGCAGAGCCAGGGCCCAAGCACCAGGTGTGAGTGTGTTCCCCCTGAGTGTGCAAAACCCCTGACCCCAGTGACAGAATCAACAGCACCCCTTGGCCCGGTATGGGCTTGTGACTTGATGGACATGGCAAAAGAAATCGGCGACCTTGTACGAGTCATTCAATCTTTGGTGTTAGAGGTCAAGGATCTCCAGGTCAAGCAGATGGAGCTGGCCACCGTGGTGGCCCAGACCTAGGGAGCTGTCAAGCCTGCAGGACCCCCTCCCATGGCGGTCCCTGTTCCGCCACCACCTCCTGTGGCCCTGTTGCCCCATCGACTCCCCAAGAGCCAAACGTCCCTAGAATTGAGAAGTTTATGGGGGACGGGCTGGCATTCCAAGGCTTCCTTGCGCTCTGCCGACTAACCTTTACCCTACAGCCGGCCACCTATATGACCGACACCTTAAAGGTAGCCTTTATTATTGTGAACTTGGGACGGACAGCCCTAGAGTGGGCTACAACCCTGTTAAAAGGAACTAGCCCCCTGTTGTCGTAGTATGATGCCTTCATCAAGGAATTCACCTTTTTGTTTGACCACCCCCATCGCATGCGGGACGCGGAAACTATGATTATGACACTAAAACAAACAAGGGACGGACTGCTGGAGTACATTATGCACTTCCAGCAACTCACCCTAGAACTCCAGTGGCCGAATTATGTATTAAAGGTCATGTTCTGCAAAGGGCTTGGCGACGAAATAAAGGACCAGCTGGCCTTTGTTCCGCTCTCGAAGACCTGGGAGAATTTAGCAACCCTTGCCCTCCAAATTGAGGATCGCTTAGCTAAGCGGAAGCGGGAGCGCCGGCAGGACGTACGCCCATTTCTGGTAAAACCACCACCCCTCCGGTGGGCAGTTGGGCACTAAAACCCCCGAGCCTGAACCCATGCAGCTTGGGGCCTCTCGGGGGTCCTTTAACCATGGAAGAACAGGAACGGAGACGTAAGTCCCATTCGTGCTTCTATCGTGGGGACCCTTCTCAATTTATAGGGGAGTGCCCTGCCTTCCCCCGCCCAACAGACGGAGTCGGGAAATACCAGGGGCTGGGACGGACAGGGGCCATCTCAGTTCTGAATCAGACCCAAACCCCTTCTTCCCTGCCTCGAATTGACCCCCACCTACGTGGCCCAGTGACCCTGCACATATCCCAACACGCTCCATAGTGGTGTGGGTCCTTATTGACTCCGGGGCCTCTGGAAACTTCATTGATGCACACCTAGTTCATACCAAGGAGATCCCGATTCAGCCCAAGGTGCCCCCGGAGACAATGCACTCCATTGATGGCTCCCCGTTGGTGTTCGGACCTGTTACTATTCGCACATGCCCCATGCTTTGTGTGATGGCAATGCATCCCGAGCAGCTGAAGTTTGATGTGGCCTGCACTCCTTTATTCCTTGTAGTGCTCAGCATTCCCTGGCTACAACAACATGACCCACACATTACATGGTCTCAGAAACAACTCAATTTTAGCACCTTGTATTGCGTTCGCCAGTGCTTGCGCTCGAAACCCAAGGTGTGCAGCCCCTTCGCAATGGCAACGACACCTCCCTCCGACGACCCAGTGCTCCCGGAAGACTATAAAGACTATCAAGATGTGTTTAGCAAAACAGAGGCCGCTGAGCTACCGCCCCATTAGGCATATGATTGTCTGATTGACCTCCTTCCTGGCAAGGACCCTGCGTCTGGCCGCATATATGCCTTAGCGGCCCTGAACTAAAGGCCTTGTGGCAATACATTGACAAGAGCCTGCAACGCGGGTTCATCTAACACTCTTGCTCCCTGGCCGGTGCTCCCATTTTCTTCGTACCAAAGAAGGACGGGGGATTGAGGCCCTGTGTTGACTACAGAGGCCTCAATAGCATTACCATTAAAAATTGGTATCCGCTGCCTCTAATCCCTGAGCTCCTCAACCGTCTTCAAGGCGCACGACTTTTACAAAGCTCAACTTAAGAGGGGCGTACAATTTGTTACGCATACGGCAGGGGGATGAATGGAAGATGGCGTTCCGTACGCGATATGACCTCTTTGAATATCTCGTAATACCATTTGGTTTGGCCAACGTACCGGCCACCTTCCAGCATTTAATAAATGACATTTTTTGGGACATTCTCGATGTCTATGTCATCTCCTACCTTGATGACATTCTGGTGTACTCTATCTCCCGGGAACAGCACGTTAGCCATGTCCGGGAGGTGCTACGACTCCGAGATAATAAACTGTACTGCAAACAGGAGAAGTGCTCCTTTCATATTACCACGGTGGAATTCTTGGGTTTTGTAATTAGCCCAACAGGTATCATGATGGACTCCTGGAAGGTTGAGGCTTTACAGATCTTGACTATGCCCAAGGCCATGAAACCACTACAATGCTTCTTAGGAAGCACCAACTACTACTGGCACTATATCCCCAATTATGCGGAAATTACAGCCCCCTTGACACGGCTCCTGAAGAAACATCAACCCTATCAATGGGGGCCAGAGCAACAATTCAGTTTTGAATACCTAAAGAAGGCCTTCACCACTGCACCGTTATTTCAGCACCCCAATTTTGGGATGCCCTTTCATGTCGAAGCAGATGCATCAGGCGTAGCAATTGGAGCAGTGCTCCTACAAGCTGCGCCCAATGCAGAACATTTTCTGCCCTGTGCCGATTACTCCCGGTAACTAACCCCTGCAGAATGCAACTACATGATCCTCGACCATGAACTACTCGCTATCAAGGCGGCCTTCGAAGCCTGGCGGCATTACTTGGAAGGTGCACGACATCCGGTTACCGTGATAACAGATCACAATAACTTGACCTTCTTGCAGACAGCCCATATAGCAACTGCACGTCATGCCCACTGGGCCTTGTTCTTTGCACGGTTTTCCTTCATCATCCGGTATCGCCCAGGAAAACTAAACGTCCTCGCGGACGCCCTTTCTGACTACAATGAGGAACGACCCCCACCAGGCCAACCCCAAGGGCCCATCCTTGTCTGTAACAGTTTTGTCGCAACTTACCTGTCCCTTGAGGACCTCCGTCAAGCGGGGGACACGGAACTGAATGCAATGGATAACCCAGACTACGCTACGAGAGATGGGTTGATTGTGAAACAAGAACGCATAGTGGCTCCCCCATCATGCCGATCCCAGATATTGTGGGCGCATCATGAAGCCCCCACGGCAGGGCATCCTGATGTTGAGTGAACGCAACAATTGATTCCACACTCCTTTTGGTGGCCCACCCTGACCCGGGATGTCCAGCGCCACATCACCGAACCAAACCCCCTCGCCAAGCACTGGTGGGCCTATTATAAGCAGGGACCCGAATTGACTGCACCAAAAAATCTTAAATTCTGCAACCAGTGAAGCCAAATTCTGCAAATTCACTGTAAGCATTAATATTTGCATAATTAACTTGATTTGCATAACTATGCATGCTGGGAAGCAAATTTGCAATAGGTTTGACACAGAATCACAACTTTGCTAATCAAACACAACTCTAATCCTCTGGAATTTCAGCACCTCCCTCACACAAACATAGGGCCTTCAGACCCCACCCACCCACAATTAATCTCCTATGGGCCTATTTACCCTCAGGTCATGGTCAGGATTGGCTGATTCTGTGAGGATTCTGTGAGGATTGGCTGATTCTGTGAGGATTGGCTGATTCTGAGAAAGCCACTGCAAATTTCAGCAACGCAGTCAACTCAGGTCCCTGATTACAAGTTACCCCATTACCCCATGGACCCTGGAAGCGCATCGGCCTTGACTTCGTTGTAGAACTGCCTCTGTCCCGTCAGTACATCGTGGTGCTTGTCGTGGTGGACCACTTTACAAAACTAGCGCACTTCATTGCATGTAAGGGCCTGCCTTCAGCCCGACACACCGCCCTGCTGTTCATCTGGCACATACTCAAATTGCACAGATGCCCACAAGAGATCATCAGTGATTGGGGCTCCCAATTCATTGCACGTTTTTGGAAAACCCTATTCCAAGCCCTCAAGTAACCCTCAAGCCTACTACCACGTATCACCCGCAGGCCAACGGCCAGGTGGAGCAAGTGAACCAAAATATGGAGCAATATCGTCGTTGCTATATCAGTTACCTGCAGGATGACTTGTACACGTGGCTTCCCTTAGCTGTGTTTGCCTACAATAACACCCTGAATGCATCCCTTGGGACCTCCCCCTTTTAAGCCTCCTATGGCTTCTGTCCCCTGTGCTCCATACCAGCCGTTGGCGCCCTGGCCCAGCAAATCCATGATGCCCAAGTCCTCGCCCAGCATGTACTCCAGCAAGCCTGGCAGCAGTATAAAACCCAAGCAGACAAGCACTGCCGGGGGGTGCCCCCTTTTTCTCCTGGTGATCTTGTATGGAGAGACCGGTGGCATTACCCGTAGGCACGCCCATCCTCCAAATTAGATGCCAAGTACACTGGTCCCTACTCCATTCTACGCCAGGTAAATGATGCCATCCAGCCTGGATGCCCATATGGTGCAGTTGCCCCCACGAGTATACATCCACCCTACTTTTCATGTATCCTAACTAAAAAAAGCGACCTCCATACATGACCAGGACTCAGCAACGCCACCTGGCCCTGTAGCAGTTACAGATGGAGGGTCTGAATACGAGATCAAGGCTAATTTAGATTCCAAATTGTGGTGGGAACGGCTGCATTATTTGATCGATTGGGCCCGGAAGAATGCTCATGGGAACTGGCAGCCAGTGTCTCCTCCCCCCGCCTAGTTCGTTTCTTTCACTTATGGCACCCCAACAAATCTGGCCCTTCGTGGGTCTTTGCCCGGGGGCCTTGAGGGGTGGTGGTATTGTTAGCCCCACCTACCGGCAGCGGCTCCAGGCCATTCACAGGCCTCCCCAGTGGCACCCTGGCACCTCCCGGTGTGGCAGGACATTGCCAACAACAGTTCAGCACGACGCGGGCACCGGTCCCCATGGTAACCGGCCCTGTTCTGAGGTCGGTGGTCACTCCCTCTGCACCCTCACACAACGTGGGGTTGGCCTCACCCCTGCTGTGGTGCTCAGAGCGCCTGCAAGCGCGCACAGGGGTAGGGCCTTCAGGTTAAATAGCAACATGGAGCTCACCACCGTGCTGGCGATCACAGAGAAACCGTCCCCCCTTGCAAGCTAAGTAGTGCATTTGTGTTATTGTTGATTAGTGTGACCTTGGGTGTGTGTGTGTGAGTGTGTGTAGGTGTGACCCCCCCCGAGCCCCGTGCATCTGAGACCCTTTCAGTGTTACCCGTCTGGCTGAGAGTGTGAACAGCGTGCATGTGTGTGTGCGTGCCCTGATTCCTATCCTCTCCTCGGTTTTGCTCCTGCTTCCGTGTTGTGTGTACCCCTGTCATCCCTACCCTGACCCCCTGGCCCCGTGCCTCCCCTGCACGTGTCCCCATTCTTGACCCTTTCCCCCCTCTTGGAATAGTTGGACCGAGTGCTAGTGTGGGGCAAGGCTTGGGCTCCCTGTATTGCTCTGCGCCCAATGATGATATAGGCCTTATCTCGTGGAAATCATTAGGGCCACCCTTCTATCCTGACGGGCACGTAATCTCCACTCTGTGTAGGCAGAGCCAGGGTGCAAGCACCAGGTGTGAGTGTGTTCCCCCTGAGTGTGCAAAACCCCTGACCCTGGTGACAGGGGAACTCCCACAGAGAAAGGAAGCAACGTAGAGGAGATACCAGCAAGAGAAACGTTGAAGGATTGATTAGAGAGATACGAAGAGAAACAGTTGAACTGAGTCCCAGATACCAAGGGAGCGTAGTAAATCCAGAAGGCGGCCATGGTCAGTGGTGTCAAAGGTGTCAGAGAGATCATGGAGGACAAGAACGGAGTAGAGGTAAACAGAAAAATCTATTTTCATTTAATACAATTCATATGATAAAAATTAAACAGAAAATGTTTCATGCCAGTATATATGAGTAGTTATTCAAACTGAATGAAATAAAAAATCCTGGGTTACTCTTGTGAATTTTTTGTACCGAGTTCTCCAAAATCCTAAAACACTCATTTAGGCATGTTGCAGACAGGCACATGCACAAACACACCTCTCTATGTTTTTGTCAGCATTTACACTACACAGAATTGTAGGCAGTCTTATGTATAAGACACAAAGCTCCTGTGTGCCATCTAGCTACATATGGTAGGACATAGTCAAAAAACCTTTTCTGTGAGTATAAAGCTCAAAATAGATGTAACTAACTTGAGAAGTCATTGTTCTCAAGGAAAATATATTTTAAAACTGTGTTTCGAACGTATAGAATGCCACCTTGTTTATTTCTCCCTGTTTTGATCCTAAAAGTAGTTTTACAAAAAGAAATAGAGAAAGAAAGACCAATGCCACATTTCCCCCTATTTAGAATCGTTTAGTAAAGAGCATAGCATTAGTTCAAAGTAAAATCCTAAAGAAAATAATGGACAATTTTGTACACTAAATTTCTCACATTGTTTTCAATTACGGAAGGCAGGGTGCAAAATCCAGCCCTGCCATCCGTGATTGAAAACAACGTGACATGCGTCATATGACACTTTTAACTCCATGCCCACATTCCAATCTTGGCGTTAGTTTCCCTGCTGTGAGTTTTCATCTTGTAAGTTTCCCCCAGCACGGTAACGTGGTCAAGCAGCCATCGACAGGGACTTGTGTTCACCCCATCGCTGTCCCTGGATAACTACAGGCAGCCAGTGAAGCTGCAGTCAGTTCAGCTGTTGCGTATGACTAGTCCTTTCTGTCTCCCTTCCTTATGTCATGAATGGATTTAACTATCCATTTGTGACATAAGGGAAATGTGGGCCCGAAACAAAGCGGGCCCACAGTCGAGTCCCAGCTGCCACCCAGCTGGGCTGGACTGGGCAGAACTGGGTGGGAGGTCTGTTCCCGGGCCTGGCCTGGCCTGGGGGAGGTGTGTTTGCCATGGTGGCCAACCATTTTTATTTATTTAAAAATGTAAGAACCATGGCTGCCCATCATGGCGGGGGTGTGGCCAAGCAGCTGCATGTCACTCCCCACTCCCGCCACCCCGGCTGGGGGTAGCTCTTTCATAATAAATGAAATAATAATAATTATTATTATTATAAGCATTTATATAGCACCAGCGATGTACCTGGTGCTTTACAGAGAACAAGATAATAACAAATAAGAAATAGTTTTGTTGAATCTGCAGCATGTAAACTGGGCAGACGTGACCGGTTTTCTTGTAAATATTATTTTATTTATTATTTATTATTTTATCCCACCCTTCTCTAAAGGCTCAGGGTGGGTAAAAACATATATAAAAACATAAACTCCATAAAAACAGAACACAACCCCCCCAAACCCCAACCATCCCACAGCCCCCACAAAACCCCCAAACCACATCCACATATCCTACCCCCAACTCCCCTCACAACCCTGCCCCAACCCACCCAGAAAACCCCCTCAACCCCTATCCCTGCCTGCCAAAAGCCTTTACAAAGAGAAAGGTCTTACAGCGCCTCCGGAAGATGGTCAGGCTCGGGCTCAACTGAACTTCTGGGGGAAGGGAGTTCCATAGCATTGGGGCAGCAACTGAGAACACCTCCCGTAAGCCCACACTGTACAAAAAGACTAACCGATGGTACCCACCGGCGCTCCCGGCCGATCGCAGGGGAGCATGGAAGGACAGGCGGTCTCTCAGATATGTGGGGCCCAGACCGTATATACAGTTACATAACTGTGGCTAAACAAGGGCTGGATAAATTCTTAAAGGATAGGTTCAAAAATGGCTTTTAGTTAAGTATGTTTGGGGACAAAACCTCTGACTGTCAGGAGCTGGAAGTGAACAGCAGGGAATGCACCACTCCATTATGAACTGCTGGGTGCGACCACAAAGAGACCAATGGTGATCACTGTTGGAGACAGGATACTGGGCTCAATGGAACGTTGGTCTGATCTAATATGCCACATCTTAGGTTCTTTTGCAGATAGCAAACCTTTAGTGTTTTTAGGAATCAAATTTCAGACTTGCTACCAAAAAGCCTGGACCAGACTTTGAAGGATCACACACACAGACTACTGCATGCTTTTATGTATGAATGTTACATTTAATTGTAGTTTCAACTGACACCAGATTTTATTTATCCATATTATATCAACTGAATATAAGGAGCTGCCTAACCGAGTCAGACCAGTGGTCTATCTTAGTCCAGTATTGTCACAACCTGACATGGCAGCAGGGTTTCAAATCCAGCTCTCCAGCAGAGGTCTCACCCAGGTGTGCTACCAGAGATCCTGGGGATTGAACTTGGAACCTTATATATGCAAAGCATGCACTCTACCTACCACCTGAGCCACAGCCTCCTTCTCCCCCCCGTCCCCCTTAGGGGTAAGATTGATGGAAGGAGTAAGAAGGAGGGGAAGGCTGAAAAGCTCACAGAATCACAGAGCTAAACGAAAGCTAAACGAAAGCCCAAGGTTTATCTAATCAAGTCTCCTACCATTAAGCAGGATCCATGGGAGGGACCAAAACTTAAAAGGAGTCGACGGAAATTGGGATTAATCAAGCAACAATATTGGCAACAGATAGTTGACTGTGGAGAAAGATGGTTAAAAAAATACTCCTTTGATTACTAGGGGAAAAAAGAGAATGTAAGCTACGAGTAAACTGAAACTGCGAACAATTCCAAAGTATTTAGCTGCAATTCATTCTTATCATCCACAGAGAAATTCCCAAGCTATCCAGTCCTTTTCACCAAGGTTATTTGGCCTCCCATGGTAGGGACTAATCAACCCAAAGAAACAAACAGCAAAAATTCAGATAAGAACAAACAATTCTCAAGGAAAGTTTGGCTTGCTGGATCCCTAGGTTGTCTTGTTGAGGAAGAAAGATGATGGGATTTGCTACTTACTGAGTGTTTACTGCTCTGATACTTACCAAAAATCCTCCTGTTTTGGGGTTTCTTATCAGAGTCAATCCAAGGTTCATCTTTTCCTTTATCTCAGTAACATTTGGCATACTTGCATAAGCTAAAACAAATAATGCAATATAGATCAGTATCACAACGTTCTCAGTTCTAGAATTAGAAGCTTAGGCCTTGGGGGTCTGGAAAAAAAGGGTCTGGATAAAGAAAAAGTTAACATGGCTGAAAAATTTGTTTCTGACCACTACCTGGCCTTGTCTCATGTCTCAATTAGTATTTATAATCCTATTCTGAAAACCTTTAAGACATACAAGAGAATAGAATACCTTCTATAGTAGCTCAGCTATAGATAGATAGATATTTATATGGCTGAATGGCCAATCTTAGGCGGCATTTAGACGTGCGTTTCAATGGCACAGCCGCCGCAGTGGCAGCATGCGATTTAAAGCACCGCGCACTTCCGGGTTGGTCTGAGTGCGGTGAGTGCGCAAATTTCAGCCTAACCCGACTGGTTGGAGTGCGGTTTGAAAAGCTGCTCCGAGCAGCTTTTCAAACCGCACTCCCAACAGTTCGGGTTAGGCAGAAATGTGCGCACTCACCGCATTCACACCAACCCGGAAGTGTGCGGTGCTTTAAATCGCATGATGCAGTCGCGACGGCTGTGCGATTTAAATGCACGTCAGAATGCGCCCTTAGTGTTAAGACTTTCAATGGAAATTAGATCTCTCTCAACTGGCTTCTAGCACTAATATAAAGGCTCAGATTCCCTACTGGAAAATCTCTGATGACTGGAAGGGCCAGGTAAGGCGATGGACGCTTTACAAAAGGATGATGACTGGGAGGGCCAGGTAAAGAGATGGATGTTTTATAAAAGGGATAGGCATATGAATACCCAACCACAGAGCTGATGCAAATGCACTAGGGAGATCTGTAAGATGCAAGTTACAGAAGGGGAAACAAGACTTAGAAAAAAGCATCAGCAATTCACACACAAAAACCTAGAGTGAATAACGGTATTTTAGTAATTTGTGTAACGGGTAGAGGACCAGACCAGAACAGTCCTTCAAAGTGCTCTTCCTTTGCCCAAGCATAACATGAGAAGTGCATAACGTTACATTATCATACCATTATTAGCACTCAGGAAAAAGAAAACAGTGGAGGGAAGAAGAAGAGATCGTCAGCCCATTCAAATAATCTTATCAATCTCATTGTTAATATTTTTTGGATTATTTTCAAGTCACATTCAAAGGCCAAGAAATGATCTTGCCAGACAGAGAGAGTTTTAGAAAACAGAGACAACACGGAAGTATTGAAATCTTGCCAGCACCACATGTCTCTGTTGACCAACTAATTAGAGCAGTGTGGTACAGAAGTGAGTCAAAATGAACCTTGCAGTAAGACAATGTTCTAATCACCACTCACTTTGCAAATTCATCTTCGAACATTTGCTTCTGTTTTGGTCAACAGCACACTTATAGACATCTCCTGTTCTGTCTCTGGGATATCCACTCCATGGTGAGCCAACAAGCAACCTTAAAACCAAGGGAAAATTGATTCATTATTTTGTTACCCTCTAATGAGACCAGAGTCTTCATTTAAAGGTGAACTGAAAAACCAAATGTGTGTATCCATATGTACAAAAACAAGGCAAATAGGAGCACACACACAAAACAAACAACTTTTTTAGGTTTACAAAATTTGTGATCAGATCATCCATAACTTCTTAGCATGCACCATAATGGGTGTTATCACATGAGATGGGGCATCACATTGCCCCCCCCCTTGCCCTTATCCATCTGTCTGAAGGGCGACTGCCAGATGTTTGCCCTGATTTGGACTGGGGTAGCTCGGTATGGTGTTATCCCCAAAAATGGTAACCTAGCCCAAAATGAGGAAACACACTGCCCTGGGGTGCCTCCCATCTGATTGGGGGGGGGATGGGGGGGCACGTTCTCCACCACAGACTTGCGGTTGTAGGAGCAAACACAACTCTGTGATGGAGGGGTGGGGCAGCGGGTGGGCAGACTGTGGCTGGGGGAACTACCAGCCCATTTGCTGGGGTCCTCATGGAGCCCATGCGAGGCAGCTGCTGCGTGGGGGACACTGAGCAGTTCTGTAGTCTGGTGGGCCAGGCTTCCACCCCCAGCCCATGTGCTAACACCCAAAGAGACAACAGAGGTAATGCATAAGATGAGCTTGCTGAAGACTGGAGAGAAAGGGGTGTACATGAATGCATCCACTCTCTTATCAATTTCTAAATCTACTTTTTGTTTTTAACATTACACTAGATCAAAAAGTTAAGGAAAAAAGCTTAAACTTGTTAATATATTCATTTATTTTATTTATTAAAATTTATTTGTTAAAACATTTAATACCCTGTCCCTACTGCGAAAGGCAGCTCAGGGCAGCTCACAATATATACAAATATAAAAAATAAACAAACAACATAAACATAAAACTTCTAAAAAGGGGGGAGAAGCGGGGGGAAAGGGGGAAAAATATCCCCCCAGGGAAAAGAGGAGGGAGGGGAAAAAATACCCCACCCTTATCACCCCCCATAAAAATAAAACCCCACCTTCACCCATCTCCCTTGCCAAAGGCCTGGTGGAACAGCCAGGTCATGCATTGATGTCGAAAAGAGGAGAGGTCCGGGCCACCCAGGCCTCTGCCGGGAGGGAGTTCCACAGCATTGGCGCAGCCACCGAGAACACCCTCTCCATAGTCACCCCCAGGATACCTGGGGGACTTTGAGAAGGGCATTGCCGGTTGACCGCAGGAGCCAATCCAGAGCATGGGGAGCGAGGCAATCCCTCAGATATATGGGGCCCAAGCCATATAGGGCTTTATAGGTAAGAACCAGCATCTTGAATCAGACTATAGGCAGCCAGTGCAGAGAACGGAGCACTGGCGTAAATTTCCCGGCAGCCTGTTCCCATAAGGAGAAGGGCCGCTGCATTCTGCACCAGCTGCAGTCTCCGAACTGTCACCACGGGCAGCCCCATGTAAAGAGCGTTACAATAGTCCAGTCTTGACTGGTGATGAATGCATGGATGATAGTGGCCAGGTCGGAGTCTGAGATGTATGGCCGAAGTCATTGCACCAAGTGTAATTGGTGGAATGTGCTCCTTGCCACAGCTCCAACCTGGGCATCTAGACAAAGTTATGCATCAAGAATCACTCCCAGACTCCGAACCTGAGGAATCTGAGGAACCAGTGGAGGGCAAGCCTCGTCAATGACAGGGGATGCCACACTCACTGCCTTCCCCACCAGCATCACCTCTGTCTTGTCAGGATTCAACTTCAGTCTGCTCGCACTCCTTGAGTCCCCCACAGCCACCAGTCATCGTGTAAGCACAGAGACTGCGATGTCTGGGCTGGATGAAAAAGCTGGGCTGAGTGTCATCAGCATATTGATGACAATGAACTCCAGAGCTCCTCACGACCTTGCCCAGCGGCTGCATATACACGTTGAACAGGAGAGAGAACAGAATGGAACCCTATGGGACTCCACACAAGAGGTCCCGGGTAGAAGAAAAATGGTCCCCAAGCACCGCTCACTCAGCCAGGAACGAGCGGAACCATTTGAGAACAGTCCCTCCCTCCCCAGCACGGTCCTGTAGGTGAGTCATCAACATCTCATGGTCAACAGTATCAAAAGCAGCTGACAGATATAATAGAATCAGCAAGGTCGAGCAACCCTGATCTAATTCATGGTGAAGGTCATCAACCAAAGCCACAATTGCAGTCTTAGCGCCATAGCCTGGACTGTGAGGGATCTAGAAAACTGAGTCGGTCCAAATGCTCCTACAACTGCAGAGCCACTACCCCTTCAGTAACCTTCCCTAAAAAGGTTAGAGACAGACCGATAACTGGTGAGGGAGTCAATGTCCAAAGATGGTTTTTTGAGCAGGGACCGTACCACCGACTCTTTAAGGCAGCTCGGCACCCTGCCCTCCTGAAGGGAGGCATTGACCACCCCCACCAGCAACGGCCCTAGTGTCTCCCGGCTAGCCTTAACCAGCCAGGATGGGCACGGGTTCACAAGAGGCGGCTCCGACCGTCCCAAGAACATCCTCCGCATCAGCGGACGAGACCCACTGAAACTGATCCCACAAAGTCAGACAAGGCAGGGCTTCCATAATCTCTGGTTCTCCTATTGTAATAAGTACAGCATCGAAGTCATGGTGAATGTGAGCGATTTTATCAGTAAAGTAATCAACAAGCGTGTTACAGAGGGCACTGGAAGGTTTCAGTTCCAGGTGGAGGGAGGCTGGACCGAACAGCTCCCTCACCACCTGGAAAAGCTCCGCTGAACAAGACTTCACTGATGCTATGAGGGCAGCAAAGAATTCCTCCTTTGCTGCCCGCACAGCTACGGCATAGGCTCACAAACTGGCTCTATGTCGCAATCTGTCGGCTTCAGCATGAGAACATTACCTTCGCTCTAACTGCTGCTCTTCTTGCTTCAGCAACTGCAGATCGTCAGTGAACCAAGGAAGTCTGCGCTGTTGATGCCTAGGGAATGGATGCCTAGAAGCTGTCCGGTCGATGGCGTCAGTCAGCAAGATGTTCCAAATAGCAATGGGGTCATCGAGCGTCTGGTCATCAATATTATAATATTTATAACACATGTTGCCAGGCAGGAGATTATAATTTGCATTTGTTTGAAAACCAAAACCAACCCCCCACCCCCCAAAGGATTGTCATGTAGCAGTTTCCTGATTTCTTTCTATTGTCCTGTCAATAGACAAAAGACAAATGACCTAGTAACTATATGTGGTTAGTATGAGTCTGGGAGCTTGAACTCTGTTACTGTGCCTTAAAAATTCTGAGTCACAAAAGAAATGCTGCAGGTGATGATTACAGACTCTTTAATTATGTGTCTGTATTTAACTGTGAGCAAGAATTCTTTTTCCTCTGACTGCACATTCTTAGGAACCTTCACAAACTCCCTTTCCAATGTTTGTACATTAGACACACTGAGGAGCTGAAAACACTTCCAAAACATCAACCAATTAATCCTCCAAACACTCTGGATGTTGGGTCTGAATATAAACTTGGGCTGACTCTGAAATGCAGCAGAGGCTTAACTACATGTGGGAACATTACACAGCACTTGGGGGGCAGGAAGTAAAGGAGATTACCAGACAAAACGGGAACTGCAGGAGAAAAGTGGAACAATTCCATAGTAATGTCACAAGCCCTTGTTTGGGAAACAAACAAAATAATAAAGAAGGAAAGTCAGAGACATTCTGGGGATATTATGTCCATATATGACTTTCTGTTTATACACCAATAACCAGAAATGGTAACTAAACTAAACGAAAGAACAAAAGAAGCAAACCAGAAACTATTAGAAACTATTGTTTTTCAGACAGGTGGTTGTGCATTTGAGAGCTGTTTCCCTCTGCAACAGAGGGTACTTTCAGATGATACGGGGCCCTTTGGCCCCGTACCGGAACCAACGTCTTCGTTCCCCGCCGGGGTCACCCCTGCACGGCCCAACAGACGTGCCGGGGGGATCCCGGCGGGGAAAGTGGGAGGGGCCGGGGCCGCGCGGCGCAACGTGCGGCCGCACGGCCCCGCCCCCTCCACGCACCCCGCCGCCCGCCCTCCGAGGAGACGGGCGGGCGGCGGGGCCAATGCGGCCGCCGCGTCTGGCCGATCGTGCCACGGCCCGGGATCCCGCCGGGGATCCCGG
>QEPC01012145.1:350458-363734 GCA_003113815.1 Sphenodon punctatus | reverse complement strand
CGCAGGGAGCACATGACACCTGTGCTCCGGGCTCTGCACTGGCTGCCTATAAAGCACCAGGCTAGGTTCAAGGTGCTGGTTTTGACCTTTAAAGCCCTTCACGGCCTGGGCCCTGCCTATCTGCGGGACCACCTCACTCCCCATGTGCCCGTGCGACCCCTGAGACCGTCTGTGGGGGCCTTTTTGGAGGTTCCCCAGGTGAGGCCGGTGGCCACTGATGTGAGATCTTTTTCAGTGGCTGACCCTGTGCTGTGGAATTCACTCTCGGAGGAGGCTCGGTTGGCCCCCATCCTTCTGTCCTTTAGATGTTTGTGTAAGACCTGGCTGTTCTGCCAGGCCTTTGGCAAGGGGGGGGGCAGTTTGGGAGGGAGGGTGAGTTTTTATGATTTGTTTTAAAATTTGTAGATTTATTTTACGTTGTTCGCCGCCCCAAGCTGCCTTTGGGCAGGAGGGACGGGATATAAGTTTTAAATAAATAAACAAATAAATAAATAAACAAACGTTCTGTATATAATGAGCAAATGTAAGAAAACTAAAAGCAAACAAAATATTGGTATTTAACTTTCACACTTTTCTCTGAGAAATTAAGTAGTGATACAGTCAAAGTGGTAATAACAGGAAGTCATTCATCATTTAAAAATGTTTTCCATAGGGCTTGTTCACATAATCATTTACTTTGGAACAATAACTCTCTTTAACCTTGTTTTTGTTCACAAAAAAAGTGAGTTTGAAGTGAGGTAAAAGGTGAGGCAGCAACCCCTGATGAAACAGGATAAAACAAGGTAGATTTTTTTTTTTTATGTGTGAACAAAAGCAAGTTAAGGAATAATCAGCATATTTAACATGGCATACAGACAGCCTTCCCAGAATACTTGGTCATTTCTTACTTAACCCGTGTAGCTCCCTCACTTCATGTTTGTGTGAACACTTGTGAAGTCTGATAGTTACTCCAGAGTAATTACCACTGGAGCAACAACCGCAGGGGTAGCCCAATCATGTGAACACATCCTTAGTGTTGGTTATACTGGTTAAGACGTAGAGCCAAATTTTGATACCCTTACTTGAACTCCTATCATTACTTTCATTGGGATTAATTGAGGAGTAAGTTACTATTCAATATAGCCCTAAACTATTAAATAAATAAATAATAAATAAAACAATAAATAAAATAATAATAATAATAATAATAATAATATTTATCATTATTACTATAGCATATTCAATGTGCCTGGTGCTGCATAGTCATTATTACAGGTCCCTGCCCCGAGAAGACGGGAGATAAGGGAGATACAGCCAGGAAGTCAAGAAGTTGCAGATGCATGTCCTTAGCTCAGTTGCAAGAGGGTAGGGTGGGGGATTCTTATGGATGAGGACAGTATAAGCAGAAGGATAAGTCAGCAGTCCATGAGGGTGAAGAGCTTGAGAACGCCTGATCCATGGGGTAGATTTTTAGGAGAGAGTTGAAGATTAGGAAAGTGGGAGAAGAGCGTATGCGTTCAGCAAGGGAGCTCAGCACAGGGGAAAGCATGGGAGAAGTCCTTTGTTTGTCAGGTCTCACCCCTTCTGTAGGACTGTCAGGTTTTGCCCCTCCCCTAGAAAGGGACAGCTGCCGGCTCACAGAACAATCTAGCATGGAGTCGCACAAACTAAGTGGCACTTGAACACCACAATGTACTGTGACTTTAAGGAATGCTAAGCCGGGCGTCACTGTAGCAACTAAACGGCTACTAAGCTTAGTTCAGCATCAGAGGCAGCCTCTTATATTGCATGTCTTGGTCTGTCTGAGACTCTCAGCCAGACCAAGAATGCACAACTGGCTTTCAGATTTTCCCGGTGTTGAGGTTAGGGTCTTCACTGTGAGCTAGACCCATATAAGACCCTGAGGGAAACCATACAACCCTGTGGAACCTTCTTCTATCCTTTCTCCCTTGTGCTCCCCTCCCTTCCACTGTTACTTTCTTCTTATTCTTTGGCCATTTGTCAGGTAAATATTTTTGGTGTCAGTCATGTATTCGCTAGTTCAGAAAGGCTGGTCATACAGTACTAGTGAAACATTTGTTTTGTAGAAAGCATACTGTAATAGGGTGTGGTCTCTGAAGGGTAAGTGTTATTCCTCAAGAATCCAGGCCCATGCGGGAACCTCGCCTTCAGATGCTCTTTATTTCACAATGTGTCTCCCTCTTTGGTAAGGCATTTTGTAGGTGGGGATAGGGATTGGGGCTTGTTGGGAGATTATATGCCTGAGTGGAATCAGTCCATACACATAGTCCAGTCTCCATACAATCTATACACATAGTCCAATCTCAGATCTGTAGGGCTTCTCCCTCCAAGCCCCTGTGGTTAGACACAGTCCCTCCTGAAGTCAGTCACAGTCTGCAGCCCTCTTCATAATGGGCATCTACTCACTGCCCCCTGCTGCCCAAGCACAGTTCCACCCGACACCAATATCAGAGGCAGACACCTGCCTCTCTGGTGTCTCTCTCTGTAGAGGCAGATTTCTCCCTGGCTTCCGTCTCTCTGGTTGTCTTCTCTAGCTGAGCTTCCGAGCTCTTTTTGTGTGCTTCAGCTTCAGGGCTGGCCTAGCCACACACAAACTCAGCTGATTCCACTCAGGCACTTGGTTATCTGGCTCTGGAGGCTAGCCCAACCGAGGCATATTCAGGTGCTACCCTGCATTGCCCCAGCGCTTACGCCTCCCAGGCTAACCCTACTCTCCTTAAAGGCTCAGGCTAAGGCACCCAACTAGACCCTGATACACATACATCCACAATTACTGGAGCTTTAGTAATATTTATTTATTTATTCATTAAACCTATATGCCACCCTTCCTAAATTGACTCAGGGCGGCTTGCAATTAATAAAAACCGTTAAAAACACTTAAAAAAACCTCAATTCCTTCCCCAGAACCCTACCCCAACCCCCCCTCCAAAACCTTTTCTATCCCCTCCCCCCAACCACATATAGGCTGTTTTTACATGGACGCCACCCATCCACGAACAGCCATGAACACCCATCGGATGGGTGGGAGAGCGTCCGTGTGAACGTCAATGAATGGGTGTGCGCTCCTGCGACCCACCCATCAAAACCCATCCTTGTGCAGGCCATGTCCAGCCGTGGAATGGGCCATGGTAGCGATCGCTTGGTAGGGGAGGAGTGGCCGGTGTGTGCCACCATGCTGCTGGGAACCCTGTGGCAGAGCAGCAATGTCCAGCTGTTGGTGAGTGATCCCCATTTCGTGGGTGATGGCTTCAATCTCCTGTCCCATTACATGTGGCTGTTGGGGCACCTCTTTAGGGGTCTGGAGTGCCAGAGGTGTGCCATGGCACTCGGTTTCACACCCCTATGCTGACCTGACCTTGGGTCCCCACCTGCCGTTGTGCTGCCATGGGAGCCCTGGGAGCTTGCTGCTGTTTGTCAGGTGGCCAGTCATCAGGAGTTCAGTCTGGCCCTCCAGGCTGGTGGGCCGTAGTAGCGAGCTGCTATGCCTGTGTCNTTCTTTGTTAAATTGTACAAAAATTTTAAAGTAATATTTTTATTAGATTCAGCTGGTTTCATCCCAATTAAATTCTCCAGGATTTGTTCATCAAACAGTTTTGTCAAAAAGGCTGCATTTCATAAAGCATGGCAGGAGTGTCCCAGGGAGTGGCAGAGCCTTTCCAAGTTATTTAATTTTATTTATTCATTTCTTTAATTTATTTAAAGCATTTTTAACTTGCCCATCCTGCCACAGGCAGCTCTGGGCGGTGCACAATATAAAATCTCCCCTAAATAAAATAGCCGTGAAAAGAAGAAACAAACTTATTTTATTTTACTAGCATGAAATCAGCAAAAAAACAGAACAAAATGTTAAGCTGTAGTTAAACCTGGTTTTTGAGTAGGAGGATGTTATAAATAAGCATCTACTGGATGTTATAAATAAGCATCTACTGCTCAGTTATCCTGTTCAAAAATAGTAATTATACGGGCTTTACAAAATGTGTCAATTTCACCACTACAAAACATCCTGAATATGTTGTTTTGTGAACAGACATCATCTTATTCTCTTTAGCAGTTATAAATCTCCAATCTCCCTTTGTGGGGAGGTTTTTTTACGATGCGTGTTTTTAGTATTTAAACTGTCCAGAGTCTTGAGGGTAGAAATGTGAATAAAATAAATAAATAAATAAATAAATAAATAAATGTGGATGGCTATTCCATACACCTCAAACTCAAGGTGACCTGGCCCCTTTTTCTGTCCCCTCTTGTATTTAGAGGGTGTGTCAGGGTCCAGGGAGCTGTCCCTCTTTCACTTTTGATTACTGTTATGCCACTGCACTTAAAAATTAAAGCCACGATCCATTAGACACTGACTCTGGAGTAAGTAGTTAGTGGATTGCAGCATAAAAGTGTAGTAGAAATCATACTATGAACCATTATTACTAAAGTGGGCAGCAATTTCCCTCTCCTTGGATGTTCATCTAAGCCCAAGTCTAATCATCCAGAAATTATGTAACGCCTTTTTATTTGGCCAGGTGTTTGGCAGTCAGTGATAGGGTTGGGTGGGATTGGGTGGAGGATATTTATTTTTTTATTTTTTTTTGACATTTATATCCCGCCCCTGATGGATCTGGAACGGGTTGGGCTGGGAGTTAAGGGGACTTAGTAGATGTTTTTACTGATTGTAAGCCACCCTGAGCCTTTATGGGAAGGGCGGCCTATATATTTAAATAAATAAAATAATTTCCATTTTAGTTTAAAATATGTAACCAAAAGCTTGACATGATAAACTATTCAGCATTCACATTAGCAATGTTGCCTATGTCAGAGACAGNTATAAAGGCTCAGATTCCCTACTGGAAAATCTCTGATGACTGGAAGGGCCAGGTAAGGCGATGGACGCTTTACAAAAGGATGATGACTGGGAGGGCCAGGTAAAGAGATGGATGTTTTATAAAAGGGATAGGCATATGAATACCCAACCACAGAGCTGATGCAAATGCACTAGGGAGCTCTGTAAGATGCAAGTTACAGAAGGGGAAACAAGACTTAGAAAAAAGCATCAGCAATTCACACACAAAAACCTAGAGTGAATAACAGTATTTTAGTAATTTGTGTAACGGGTAGAGGACCAGACCAGAACAGTCCTTCAAAGTGCTCTTCCTTTGCCCAAGCATAACATGAGAAGTGCATAACGTTACATTATCATACCATTATTAGCACTCAGGAAAAAGAAAACAGTGGAGGGAAGAAGAAGAGATCGTCAGCCCATTCAAATAATCTTATCAATCTCATTGTTAATATTTTTTGGATTATTTTCAAGTCACATTCAAAGGCCAAGAAATGATCTTGCCAGACAGAGAGAGTTTTAGAAAACAGAGACAACACGGAAGTATTGAAATCTTGCCAGCACCACATGTCTCTGTTGACCAACTAATTAGAGCAGTGTGGTACAGAAGTGAGTCAAAATGAACCTTGCAGTAATACAATGTTCTAATCACCACTCACTTTGCAAATTCATCTTCGAACATTTGCTTCTGTTTTGGTCAACAGCACACTTATAGACATCTCCTGTTCTGTCTCTGGGATATCCACTCCATGGTGAGCCAACAAGCAACCTTAAAACCAAGGGAAAATTGATTCATTATTTTGTTACCCTCTAATGAGACCAGTCTTCATTTAAAGGTGAACTGAAAAACCAAATGTGTGTATCCATATGTACAAAAACAAGGCAAATAGGAGCACACACACAAAACAAACAACTTTTTTAGGTTTACAAAATTTGTGATCAGATCATCCATAACTTCTTAGCATGCACCATAATGGGTGTTATCACATGAGATGGGGCATCACATTGCCCCCCCCCNCCTGAGCGCCCAGTGCCTGCATCATGATCCCGCCTTTACTGTGATCTCCATCGTGACTGCCCCCTCCCCATGCTGCTGGCTTTCGTTCACCTGTGTGGATCATCTGCCTCCCAATTGGTGTCCTGTGGGTCTACCTACTGACGCTTTCCTGCCAGGTCTGCCTGCCAACTCCTCGGACCCCGTGACTCGGTTGACTGCTTCTTCCATACACCGTGGGGTGTTCCCCCCCGGTCCCTGGCATCAGCTCTCTCTGGCCAGTGTGGCATCATACCAGTCCCTGTGCCAATAAACCTTGTCACTGTTAGCTGCCTCTATTCTCCTGATGTGTCTATGGGTCCGTTCCCCCAGCTACTGTAGGGGCTGGGGCTGGTGTCATCGGTGTAGTATTGGGGGGGTCTGGCCTTGGGGGGAATCAGATCGTTGCTAGGTCGGGATTGTTGCTCCAGTGGGGACACCTTGCCATCAGCATGCTGGGCGTGCTGTTGTTATGGCCTCCCCTGTGTGTGTGTCTGTCCCTCCCACCCCCATTTATGTGTGGGCAACCTGGATGTTGCAGTCTGTGGGCTGCCATGCTGGTGCGCTCCCACTCCTTCTCTCCTTTCATGCAGGGGATACTTAACGGGAGGACCAGGGAGCAGGTGGAGGTGATGCAGTTGATCCAGCATGTGCTACAGCGGATACACCTCTTGGACCGTGCCCTAATGGATTGCTGGATCCGGGTCCAGAGTCGCTGGCCCTACTGGGGGCTCAGACCTGCCCCACCTTCCCACCTTGCAGCCACTTTGTGTTGGTTTTTGTTGTCTGCCGTGAGCCTATTGCTCTCGGAGGATTGTAACTAATGTTTGATTTGTTTGTTTCCCCCTGGTGTCTGTGTTCTCCTTCCCTTGGTGGGCTGTGTCTGGTTAGTGTGGTTGTCTGGCAGGGTATGGGTCCTGTGCTCTGTGTTCCCCCCCTCTCCGAGATTGTGCTTTGTATCCGTGGGTCCTCTTTGACATGGCCCTTTGATACCCTGTCATCTGGGTCGTACCCCCTCCGCTGTCCGCATGGGTTCCCGTGTCCCCCTCCCTTCCCTGCCATTGTGTGGGGCTCATCCTGAGCCCTGTGCATCCCAGCCCCATGCTTGTTGAGCTGCTGCAGTGTTGCAGCTGGTTTGTGTTTTTTGGGAAGCGGCTGTCCGCTCTGTGTCCTCCAATCCTGGTTCCGGCTTGTGCTTTGGCGCCTGCCACCCTCAGTCCTGCTGTCCTGTTCCTATCCTGTTATTCCTGGGTTTGGGGGGTTCTGTGGGCAGTAGACTATGCCAGGGGTGGTGGTGGTTGTTTCTGTAGTCCCCACCCATTTCAGGGCTCGCCTGTTCTTCCCAGTGGCTGTGCTTGGTNTGGGTTTGGGGGGTTCTGTGGGCAGTAGACTATGCCAGGGGTGGTGGTGGTTGTTTCTGTGGTCCCCACCCATTTCAGGGCTCACCTGTTCTTCCTGGTGATTGTGCTCGGTCCCAGCCCCCCTCCCCCGGTTGGGGTCCCCTTTCTCCCTCTTCCTGCTGGGTTTCCCTGTGTGCTTGTATGCACTGTGGTATGCAGGCGGGGTCTGGGTTTTGGGGGGTCTGTGGTGCCCGGCTGTGTGGCCTGTGTCTCGGGGCTTGGTGGGGTCTGCTTCTTTGTATCTCGACATTCCATCTTTCTCCTCCCCTGCCCACTCGGTGTCTGGCAGTGTAGGGGCGGTGCTGTGTGACACGGCTTCGTTTACCCTCTCTCAGTCATATTGTAACGTCACTGTGCAGGGCACGGTTTCCCTACCATTCGGTGTACTGGCAGTCCATGTAAACATCATGGATGTTTGCTCGGTGTGGCCCTGGGTGTGTGCCAGCCCCTCCCCTTCTTTCCCACAACCCCCAGTGACAGTGTCCATGTAAACGTCTCTGTGCTCAGCACCAACGGGTGTTCAGTGGGTGTGCTCACCCCACCCATATCCACCTACCTCCACCCATCGGGCCCGGGGTGGCGTCCGTGTAAAAATGGCCATATTCTCCCAACCAGCTCCAATCCCTAGTCCCACCTGCAAAATGCCATACCAAACAAAAATGTTTTACGCCACCTCTGGAAGATGCTCAGACATGGGCTCAAGCTAACCTCTGGAGGAAGGGAGTCCCATTTGTAAGTCAGGATGGAAAGTAAATGTGCATGTAAGAATGAAAATAGCTAAGATCCTGAATAGCAGCGTGAAGCAATGTCTGGTATGTTTTAACAAAACATTGGGAAACACTTGCTTTTATGTACTCTTCTGCACGTAGTTTAGTAATAAAAAAATCTAATTAGATCCCCTAATACTTAGTTTGCATATAACATAACCTCCCTCCCCCGCTTTATAAACTTCCTAATGCTCATCACAGAGTTGTGGTGACTAAACTGAAACACTCCTATGGAGAGTTATTAGTCAGCTCTTTACACAGTTTCTTACTTGTATAGTCAGCAAACTGTCTGACTTGCAAGAAGTCAAGGAAATAAAAGCAGGGACAAACCACATTGACTGTAATATATTTTACTGAATATATTAATTATAGTAAGTATTATAGTATTATAGTAAGTATAGTAAGTAAGTAAGTAAGTATTATTACAAATATATGTATATCAGATTATATTATATTTAATGTTTTTGCTTTTAATTGATGTAATTATCAGTTCACATCTGGTCATATTTTGTTTCAAGTATGTGCTTATATGAATCTTTACTTATAATATTGGTTGAGTTAAGATATACGGGATTTGAGGCGAAGGGAGAAATAGGGACCCAAGAGCAAGGGAGGGTATAGTTGTGCCCTTCCTTTGCCTGGGCTCGGGTGTAAGGATCATAAGGAGATGTTATCAGAAAAGCGCAGTTAATGGTTGTTTTGATGTAAGGGATGTGATATGTGTAAGGTATGTATGTATGTTTGTTTGGCTATGGCGAAAGCTGGCTCAATAAAATTGAAATTGAATTGACTGTAGGAGGGACAGATCAAAGTACAAAATGAATTATCTAAGGACACAGTGAAATGACACAGTGACACAAACAAGAGTCAACGGAAGGAGGATGCTGCAACTCATAAGTTCATGGTGAAGAGCTGGCGATCTCACTTGCCATCTAGTCATGGTTTAAATATCCTGCTCACTCACTTTGTGAGATGACAAAGGAAGTGACCAACAAGCCAAGATGATGCCTCAGCTGGAGGCCCCGGCTACATTTTGTAACAAGGGGTGGAGTAAACTGGAAACCTGTCCCTGCTTGCAAGGATTAGAAAAGAGGGATGGTAGTTACCAAATGGTCATGACAATAAAGATTTTCTATTACTTCTAGTCTTCACTGCACACTTGTGTCTCCTTTCTGTCCGCTTCTTTAAAAAAAAAATGAAGGAGCAGTTCCTAGTTTCTTAGCTCAGAATGGTCAGCAACCATTATTTACCGTTGCTATCGATGATGACAATCATTCTCCCCCTCCTGGACAAGCTGGATAGATTAAAGAGCCCAGAAAAGCCACTGGTCAGCAGCTGTGGCTCACAGCTCTCGCCATGAAATTTGGACTTTTTCCCCAACAGTTTTCCATATGCTTAAAATTTGTTCATATTGTGCCTGTTTACCATACAGTGGAGGTCCCTTAGCAAAAGGAATAAAGTGGTAAACTCATCCCTTACATAACTCAACCAAATTAAGAATCTTTTTCTGCATACCCCACTCCCAGTCTGTGAATGCCCACAGGAGTACCACATACGGGCTGAGGGCACATCCACTGCCTTGTCTCCGTTATCACCAATGTGTAAAATGCAGTAAACATGGGCATGTCTGCTGAGCATTGCATTGCAAGCGTAAAACAGAATTAGTTCTACTTTAAGAATTTTAAATATAACACAGGGATAATCATCTTTTTCTTTTACACGAGGAGGATGAGAGTCAGGAAAAAAAAAAACAATGAAGGAAATGTTAAAAGCATCCCAGATGAAATATATAACACCCTGAGAGAAAGACTTAATGAAGGAATTTTTCCACTTTCTTTATTGAACTGAATAGGATGTGATGGATCATACTACCTTGAGAGAGAAGTGATTAAATTTCTCTTGGTCCAGGTGAGACAATGAGCAGTGATACTGCAATGTGAGCACAAGTGATAAAAAAGGCATGTCTGCAAAAAGCATTTGCTGACTTATAACCATACTTTTCTGCCATCTTGTGAATAAATGTAGGTAGTATATACAAAGTAAAATTTGTAATAAACTTACAAAAGGGAAAAACACTGTAGTGCAGCATTTGCAGGAATCAATTTTTAGGTGACTGTGGCCGCTTTTAGACGTACACAGCACACACGTAGCGTAAAATCCCGCCGCCTGTAAAAATCCCGCGGCTGGGGTTTAGACACAACATTTAGCACGTTAAAGCCGGCCGCACAGTCTTTTAAAACCATGAACTAAATACCTCAATATTGCCTCATGTCCCCTCAATATCGAGGTATTTCGTTTGTAGTTTTAGAAGAATGCATGGCCGGCTTTAACAGGCAAAATGTTGCATCTAAACCTCACCTGTGGGATTTTCACACACAGCGTGATTTTACGCTGCGTGTGCACCGTGCACGTTTAAAAGCGGCCACTGTGTCTAGTTGTTTAGTTTCCTTTGGTCATTTTGCACAAAAGAGAACTGCATCAGCTGTGTTGCTTAGTTACCATCAGTGGAAACAGGATGGGGAGCTGTCACTGTAGAAGCCAAGAAGGAGAAAGATTTTATTGGGGGTGGAGACAGGGTAGCGCTGCTAACCTATGCCAAAGGAGGAGGGGAAACTTCCTTTTCTTTCAGCCAGGGAGGAAGAGCTGTGCTTCTCCTCTGCTTCAGCCCTGTCAACTATCTTTACATACAAGAAAAGGACAGAAGTTATTTGAGTGAAATGCATGTTTCTGTAAATTACAGAAGTCACTTACATAGATCAGTTTTTTTATTTCATGTATTTATTTTTTAAATTTAAATTTATATGCTGCCCTCCCTGTAAAGACTCAGGGCTCCTGCCCAGCACCACCCTCTGGGTCCTCTGCCAGGAATGAGCAGAACCACTCAATATTGTTTTATCTGCAACCAATAAAAACAACAATACAAATCTTACAGTAAATAAAATCCCTTAACACCCCCCAAACCCTTCCCGAATCCCTGCACCCAATCCTGCCCAGTGCTGTCCCTGCCTGCCAAATGCCTATCCAAATAAAAGGTCTTGCCTCATTTCCTGAAGATCAACTTGCTTGTGCTTAGACAAACCTTTAAGGGGAGGGAGTAAATAAATAAATAATAATGGGGCAGCCACCAAGAGTGCCTCTCTGCATGCCCTGGCTGTAGAAACCTCACGGGTAGATGGTACCTGCAAGATGGCACTCCTGGTTGACCTCAGAGGCTGTGACAGGACATGAGGGAGGAAATGGTCTTTCAGATAAATGGGGTCCAAGCTGTTTGTGTCATAAAGGTCCCCGGTCACATGGCTGGCCAACCCTCACCACTTCAGTCTTGTCTGGATTCACCTTCAATCATCTCACCCACATCCAGTCCCCAATGGCAACCAGACATTGGGTAGGCACTGAGACTGCAGGACTGCAGATGGAAAAGAGAAATCGAGTTGGGCATCATCAGCATACTGATGACACTTCACTTCAAATCTCCATACAACCTCGCCCAGAGGTTTCAGATACACACTGAACAGGAGTGGGAACAAGATGGAACCCTGAAGGACCCCACAAGGGAGCTCCCAAGTGGACGATGAACCATTGCCCATCACTACCGTCTGGGTCCTCCAAGCCAGGAATGAGTGGAACCACTCAAGAGTAGTCCCACAAACCCTTGCCGGGTCATGCACCCATGCCAACAACATCTCATGATCAACTGTATCAAAAGCCTCTGAGAGATCTAGCAAAAATCAACAGGGTACCACTGCCCTTGTCAATTGCCAAACAGAGGTTGTCAATCAAGGCCACAAGCACAGTCTGAGGGCGCTTTTATACGATCCCACTCAAAAGCGGGATCGTTAAGTGCCGGCATATCCCCCCCGCCTTCCTCTATACGCCGTGTCTGATGATCAGAAGAGCATCAGACACGGCGTTGAGTCTTTGTGCGCATACGCACCCTTCTGCGCATGCGCACTGGGCCAAGGAACCCGGAAGTGCGGCGTAAAGCCGGCACTTCGGGGATCCGCGTCGGAGGGAGCAGAATCGCCTGCCCAGTCTGACGCAGGGGAAGATCCGGCTTCAATCCGGTAGCTGTTTAAACGAGCGCCAAGAAATGCAGCTGATCAAAGGATCAGCTGCGTTTCTTGTCTCGTTTAAAAGCGCCCTGAGTGACATGTCCAGGGTGAAATCCTGACTGACATGGGTCCAGAAATCCAATAGCATCGAGATGTGCCCTAAGAAGCTGTGAGGCAACCACCCATTCAATAAACTTCCCGAAAAAGGGAAGATTAGAGATAGGGTGGTAGCTGGCAGGGGAGCCAATGTCAAGAGATGTTTTTTTCAAAAGGGATCAGACAACCGCAGTTTTGAGATAGTCATGTACCCTACCCTCCCAAAGGGCGTCGTTGACAACCCCAGCCAGCAACAGCCCTAAAGTCTCCTGGCTGGCTTTCACCAACCAGTACGGGCATGGATCTAAATCACAGCTGGTCAACAGCACCACTTCAAGCATACCCTCTGCATCAGTGGACAAAACCAATTGAAGCTGATACAAGCAAACTGGACAGGACTGAGCCTCCCCAACCAGTTATACGCATTAAGTGTTTTAAGCTAACATAGTTTCTTAACAGCTAGAGGATTTACTCAGTTGTTTATTAGTGGTAATATGGAAATTATATCTGCCAAAACATGGTTTTACTCTTTGTTACCATGAGAAAGCAAAAAATGCCTCTGCACACTTTTTAGCTAACAATCAGCATCGCTTTATACTTTGAACTTGTTTATGCACCGCATACTTCCAAAGAAGAGTTCGCCTTAGTTTTAGCATCCTTTCCTTTCCATTATTTATGCACACTTTCTTTTTACCAAAGAACTATATCCCCTTCATAGCATTTAGCCAATGGGCCTAATCCACGTCTTGTGTATGCAGTGTTCAAGGTGCGTGCATATTAAATGTTGTACACACAATGCACAAGCCTTGAGCACCTTGTGTGCATGAGGTGCACAAGGCTTTCACACTGCGTGTGTAAAACTTGCATTCACACACCTTGCACAAGGTAGACTGGACCCATTTTATTGTAACACCTTCGAGGAGGCGGGCGGGGCCAGCGCTCTGGGATGGACCTCCGGTCCAGTGGGGCCAAAAGCTGCTAATGGCTTGGGGGCGCCGTAGGGGTCCGAGTGGGTTAGGGTGGGGGTATTTGAATTTTGAGAGTGGGATGTGGGGGTAGGTGGGATGGAATGTTTGTTTTATATGGGGGAGGGGGAGGGGGGG
>QEPC01012145.1:333479-350252 GCA_003113815.1 Sphenodon punctatus | reverse complement strand
GGGGCTGGGGGGCTGCGCTGGGGTGGGGGTGGGCACAGCCATTGGGGTCATGATGGATGGGGGAGATATGGGTGCAAATGGGGTGGCATGAGACCAGTGAAGCTGGACAGGTGCCTGTTGCAGGTCCCACTCACTCACTCCTTAGTGGCTGGACAGGGGAATCGAGATCAGAGGACCCCCGATCCTTTGCTGCTGCTGTTGAACACAGGATCGGTGGCTAATAAACCAACAACTATCCAGGAATTAGTCTTGGATTGTGCTGCCGATCTCATAGGCATTACGGAAACCTGGCTGGACCTTGAATTGGGACCTATTCTGGCTGACCTTGTTCCAGCCAGGTATTCCGTACAGCATCAGCCATGGTTGGAGGGACAGGGGGAGGGGTGGTGGTGTAGATATGATTTTTAGAGAGAGGTGGTCGGTTAGGAGATATCCGGTGCAAACCATTGTAGGGATTGAGGCTCTGCACCTGGTGTTTGATTTAGTGGGGGACAGTCTGGGGATGCTGCTCATATACCATGTACCTACCTGTATGACAACCTCTCTACATGCTCTGGTAGAGGTGGTGGCGGAGGTGGTGTTGTGGTCCCCAAAGGCATTAGTCTGGGGGGACGTCAACATCCACACCGACCTCGGTGGGGCAGAGAATGAGTTCATGGTCACCATGGCAACCATGGGCCTGTCCCAAATGGCTGCCTAATATATCAGGGGGGGCATACTCTCGATCTCATGTTTTGCACCAGCCTTGAGGCGGGGGGTCCACTATTGGGGGAGATATCAGCAGTGCCCTTGTCATGGTCAGATCATTATCTCCTACAGACCTCTCTCTTAGCACATGTCTTCCCCTGGAAGGGTGTGGATCTAATTCAAATGGTTCGCCCCCGGAGGCTAATGGAACCAGAACGGTTCTGGCTGGCTCTCAGGGCGGTACCCTCAGACCTCGACGACCATCTCATTGATGACCCCGTCGTTCTATGGAATACTCTGCTGACTGAGGCCATTAATCGGATGGCTCCTAGACGTCCGCTGCCCAGGCAACAGCACTGCAGACTCCCGTGGTTTTGGGAGGAGCTGTGAGTGCTGAAGCGAGAAGGGAGGCGGTTGGAGCGACGGTGGCGTTGTTATCATACTGAAACTGACAGATTGTGACATAGAGCCAGTTTATGAGCATATACCGAGGCGATGAGGGCAACGAAAAAAGCTTTTTTTGCTGCTCTCATAGCATCTGCAAAATCTCATCCAGTGCAGCTTTTCCAGGTGGTGCGGGAGCTGGTCAGTCCAGCCTCCCTCCATCCTGGAGTGGAGTCATCTATAGCACACTGTGATAGGTTTGTGAATTAATTTGTTGATAAAATCGCTCGTATTTACCGCAATTTCGATGCTGCACTTATTGCACTAGGGGAACCTGAGGTTATGGAAGTCACACCTTGTCTGGTTTTATGGGATCAATTTCAGTCGGTGACACCCGCTAATGTAATCGGGACCCTTGGGGCTGTTAGGGCCACCTCTTGTGAATTAGATCCTTGCCTTTCTTGGCTAATTCAATCTTGCAAGGAGACAATGGGGTCATTGCTGGCAGGGGTGGTCAATGCCTCCCTTCAGGAGGGCAGAGTGCCGGGTTGTCTCAAGGAGGCAGTGGTGCGACCTCTGCTCAAGAAACTACCGCTTGACGTTAACTCCCTTGCCAGCTATCGACCTGTCTCTAACCTTCCCTTTTTAGGGAATGTTATTGAGCGGGTGGTGGCTCAGCAGTTGCAGGGGCATCTTGACCACGTCGGTTTTCTTGATACCCCTCAGTCAGGATTTAGTCCGGGTTATGGCACTGAGACTGCGCTTGTGGCCTTGGTGGATGATCTGCGCCGGGAGATGGACCGAGGTCGTTCGACCCTGTTAGTTCTATTAGACCTGTCAGCTGCTTTTGATACGGTTGATCATGAGATATTGGTGGCGCACCTACGGGACTGTGCAGGGGTGGGCGGGACTGTTCTTGAATGGTTTCACTCATTCCTGACTGGGAGAACCCAGCGAGTGGTACTTGGGGAATGTTTTTCATCATACCGAGACCTCACGTGTGGTAGGGATGGGCGAACAGAACGCTGTTCGGATGTTCGGTTCGAAACCCGAGTTCGGGTTCGATGGTTCAGTTCAGCCGAGTTCGGTTTGGCTGAACTTGGCTGAACATTCAAAAATAGCGAAACCGAAATGAAATCAAAACAAAATCGAAACCGAAACCTAATTTTTGGCCCTGGAAAGAAGTTTTTCCTGCCCCCAAACTCATCCGAACACAACCGAACTGTTCGGTTGTGTGATTCAGACGTTCGGTTTGGACGTCCGAACAGATTGAGTTCGGTTCAAACTCCGAACCGCGTTCGCCCATCCCTAGTGTGTGGTGTCCCGCAGGGTTCGGTGTTGTCCCCCCTCCTGTTCAACGTATACATGCAGCCTCTCGGCGAGGTGATCAGGAGGTTTAGCGTACGGTGCCACCAATATGCTAATGACACCCAACTATACCTCTCTTTTTCAACAAACCAAGACCCTGCATTCTTTGTGCTTACTCGGTGTCTGGTAGCTGTGGGGGATTGGAGGGCTAATCAACTGAAGCTGAATTCCAAAAAGATGGAGGTGATGCTGGTGGGTAAGGCGATGGAGTTAACAGCCCCCATCATTGATGGGGTCTGTTCTCCATTGGTTCCCGAGGTGCGGAGTCGGAGGGTACTCCTCGATGCGCAGCTCCGCCTGGATGCTCAGGTGGAGGCTGTGGCGAGGGGTGCCTTTTGCCAAGTTCATCTGGTACATCAGCTAGCCTAAGCTTGGTGTGTTTCGGACTCTGACCTGGCCACCATCATCCATGCTTTCATCACCTCGAGACTAGACTATGGTAATGCACTCTACGTGGGGCTACCCATGGTGACAATCCGGAAGCTGCAGCTGGTGCAGAATGTGGCAGCCCATCTTTTAGTGGAACTGGGCCACCAGGAGAACATTACACCAGTGCTCCGTTTTCTGTATTGGCTGCTGATAGTCTTCTGAGCCTGATTCAAGGTGTTGGTTTTAACTTACAAAGCCCTAAATGGTCTTGGCCCTGTCTATCTGCGGGACTGTCTCACCCCCCCCGGATACTGGACCGGCCCCTGTGGTCATCAGGGGATGCCCTTTTTGTGGTTCCCCGAATCTTCCGGGAGGGCCACGCATGGGAGGGCATTCTCGGTGGCCGCACCGAGACTGTGGAACTCCCTTCCAGTGGGGATGCGTCTGGCCCTAGACCTTCCCTCCTTTCGAAAAAGCTGTAAGATTTGGCTGTTCCATCAGACATTTGGCGGGGGAGTGATATGTTTTTATAATTTTCTGGTTTTATATTTATTGATCTTTGTTGTTGTAAGCTGTCTGGAGCTGCCTGTGGCAGGAGGGGCAGGATATGAAAATCTTTTAATAAATAAATAAATAAATAAATAAATTGCTGTTTCGGAGATAACATTATCTTATTATTGGACCTGGATTACTATCTTAGCTACAAAATGGTTTCTGACTTACTGCAGTAAAGTAGAAACCACACACTATAAAAAAAAGGATCCTGCTACATTTTCAATAGGAGGCTGGTGGGCATGAGTTAGGCTGAAATATTTCTGTAGATAGTCTTCTACTGCAGATGCTTTAATAGTTGTGGTTAAACCACAATAGCACACAGTTTTAACAAATAGATTGTCTCTAAATTGACTTGCACTTAGTTCACCTTAGTAAAGTTTTCTTTATAGATTTTTTTTTTACATAGAGGTTCTGGAGCCCTATTCTCTGATGAATTTTGCAGCAAACTTAGTGACTGTGATATCCGAGAGTATTCAGGATGAGAAAACAGCTAAGTTTGTGCTGTGATATATTTTTTCTGCATAAACAGGAAGATTTCCTTTGTACATCAAGAGACCAAAAACAGAGATAACATTAGAACATAAGATGTGTTCATTTCAATGCGTTAAATACAAATTTGCACCATGCAGGTCTAGGTGCTTCTGGGCAATATGTGAATACCTCCAAAGATGAAGATCTCTTGTACCCCAAGTTCAAAAGATACAGCAGGGTAGTAAGCTTCATAATGAAGTATGTGGCTGCAAGGTAGTACTGAAATGAGAATCGTTTTGATTCTTGAGAGAATCTTGTAAGAATCAAGCATTGTCAGCGAGACCTCAAGAAGATCTCATTAATGGTTCAATATCTTGTGAGATTCTAAAAAAAAAAAAAAATCCAAAAAACCCCACGCTTTGAGCGGGTACAAAATGGCCAGTGCTGCTGTTCTGTACATTCATGCTTGGCCCTTTTCCAAGCTAGTGTGGGCCGCGCTGGTGCCATTTTGGAAAAGGGCAGCTGGTCTGCACATGCACAAAAATGGTGTCGTTGCAGCCCACATGTTCAAGCCCCTTGGGACAAAGACCTGTCTTTAATTAATGATTGTACAGTGCTAGGTACATTACTGGTCCTAGATAAATAAATCAAATATTATTATTATTAATTAATTAATTAATTAATTAACAACACAAACAACACGGATTTCCCCATCCCCTTCCCTGCTAGACTTGATTTCCTCCCCACATCCAGCCACTATTATTGCTAGAAAAGTCTGGTGGTCACTGCTGTAATACAGAACCCTGAGCAACTTACAAATGTTACTAAAAGGAACAGAAACAGAAACAGTTTATGTGAAACAGAAAAAAGTTTTCTCCATCTATCCCATTCATGAAATGACTTCTTATATCAAGAAATTGCACTTAAACGACCATTCTTCTTAGTTACATGTTCTTCCTTTTAATAAAATAAGATCATTTATAATTTACCAGCAGTAGGCTTCTTTTTGGAAAGACAGTGAAATATGGTCCAGCCGCAGCGAGCTGCACAACTGCATGCACTAAGGATGGAAGCAATATCATATTGGTTCTTTTCCCAGCACCCCTAATGAAGAACTCAATGCTTACCATTTGCCTTGTTGGTTTATAAACTGCTGGACTGTATAGCCAAACTGCTCATTTGAGGGACCGGAAAACAGCTTTGCTCCCACGAGTCCAATGTTGTACGCTTCACAGCAATTTTGAAGGATGCCTGTTAACAGCAAGAATAATATTACTGCAAATAGCATTAAAGGAAGAATTCTGATTCCACTGAAATACTCCCTCTATCTGTTTAATTCCTATTTAATATAAATCAAGGGTGAAAACAGACTTAACGCTAACTCCACTTTAACACCACTTTAACATTTCTTATGCATGTTGCAGGGCTGTATTGGTGCCCTATGCAGCCCTGCAACATGCATAAGAAACTCTATCTCTCCACCCCCTCTCTCTCCCCCTCTGTCCAAGCTCGCCTCATCAATTGTCTCTCTGATATCTCTGCCTGGATGTCCCAATGTCAGCTCAAGCTCAACATGGCTAAGACTGAGCTCCTTATCTTTCCTCCCTACCCTTCCTCTCCCCATCCATGTCCATCCTTATTGTAGGGGGTCACCATCCACCCTGTTCCCCAAGCCTGTAGCTTGGGCTTCGTCTTTGATACTCACCTTTCCTTTAAACCCTACATTGACTCTGTTGCCAAGTCCTGTCGCTTCGCCCGCCACAAATTGCTCGGATTCGCCCCTTTCTCTCTGTCTTCTCAGCCAAAACCCTTGTTCATGCCATGGTCATCTCTCGCCTTGACTACTACAACCTCCTGCTTACTGGCCTCCCCTGCTCTCACCTGTCCCCCCTTATCTCCATCCAAAACTCCACTGCTAGGGTCATCCACTCAGCCCGTCGCTTCGACCACATGCAGCCTCTCCTCTCCTCTCTTCACTGGCTCCCCCTTCCCAAACGTATCCTTTACAACTCCTGGTATTCACTTATAAATGCCTTCACAACCTGGCTCCCCCTTACCTCTCAGCCCTAATCTCCTTACACACTCCTGCATGCACTCTCCGCTCCTCCTCTGCCCCCTCCCTCATCTCCCCTGCTCCCCTAACCGCCTTCGCCCCTTCTCCCTTGCTGCCCCCCATGCCTGGAACTCCCTCCCTGCCCACATCTGCCTTGCCCCCTCCCTCCACACCTTCAAATCCCTCCTCAAAACTCACCTCTTCCTCACCGCCTTTCCCGACGCCTGTTAGAACTTTCCTTTCAATATTTACTGTCTGCCCTCCCTGCAGACTCCTGCCTAACTGCAATCAAGCCAAGCACATGCACCTGAGACCTTGCATCCGCTGGAATGTTATTTATCCCTTGTCTCTCCCTATGTCCCCTCTCCTTGTCTCCTCCCTCCATGTCTATTAGATTGTAAGCCGTAGGCAGGGACCGTGTCATTCTTATTGTTCTGTAAAGTGCCAGGTACACATCTGGTGCTACACAAATGCTTATAATATAATAATAATAATAATAATAATAATAATAATAATAATAATAGATGTTAAAGCAGTAGGGTGTTAAAGTGGAGTTAGCATTGTCTGTTTTCACCCCTAATCTCCCTTAGACAATAGCTTTTGATGTAGCCTTTTGCTAGGCAATAGAAATCAATGTCTTCCTCCTGCACTATACTCCAATACCCATATGTCTGCTAAGCACAGACTTTTGGCAGATGACAGAGGAGCTATCAGTCTGAGCCCCATTCATTTCAATGGGACTTGCATCCGTGCTGACTGCTCAAACGTGGGTTATCTGCTGGAGGATTGTACTATGTGAATGGTTGTCAGCAATATGTGGGCAAACTGTAGAAAGACATTAGTAACCTATTAACTATACTGTTTGCCAAATGCTTGCAGAACTAACAATAGAATGTTTTACCTTTAGGAAATACATTTTGATGTACCTTAATCAGGGACCTGTGGAATCAATGGGGAAAAAACAGCAAACATAGGTCCCTGACTTAATTCTCTAGTGACCTTAGAAATATAGCAAATTATTAAGATAGGGATCCAGAGGTGCCTGTTTTATCCAGGGTCACAAAGCAATTCAGTGATAGTGGGTATAAACAGACATGCAGTCAGCTGGATAGCACCACAGCCCATCCCGAGGTGGAAAATCATGGGTGACATGGCTTGGGTTGTGTCACGGCACTGGACAAATGTTCCCGCAGCCAGAGAGCCATCCCACCACCTGCACGGCCTGGTTAGGGCCAAAAGCACAACAAACATGCAGGTGGCTGGTCTTGCCCACCTCCTGCTCCCAGCACCCTGCCCCCCACCATGGCAGCCACCAACCCGGGGCCTTGTTGGCCCATGGGCTAACATGACAAATAGCTCGGCAATTTTCTAGATGTCACAGCCCGAGCTAGCCACATACCTGTGCCGGGGCAGAAGTGGACCCAGATCTGGCAGCATCACAACACACGTGCTGGTGGCTCCCAGGCTACAATGGGCCTAAGCAGGCCACCGGCACATTTGTTTTACCTAATGTCTGGATTGGAACAGGGAGCTCTGATTTTTACCCTTATGTTTAGTCCACTACCCCTTTTACATAGAACAACAAAATATGGTACTCCTAAAGATTATGGTGGAGAGCCATACATATACTTGCGAGCACAATGGATTATAAGGCTTGCCCTTATTAATTTCCTTTTCTTCTCATACCACAAAGGCAGCAGCTGAGCAGCACACATTCTTTCATACTTTCATATGTCAGTGCTAGCAGTTGTCTGCCGTTGGCCTTGGGCAAAAAAGAATCCTGCTCATTTTCTGGCACCCCCGCCCCCTGCCAGTTGATACATGTTTAGGGGTATTTAAAAACTGAGGTTCATCCAAGTGAACTTTTCACCTTAACCATGACTTTTAAGAACATAAGAAGTGCCAGAAAATGAGAACCCCCGCCCCCTCATTAGGACCTGTAAGTACTTTTTCACTCAATGCATAATTAACTTATAGAATTTGTTGCCAGAGGACATTGCCAAGGCCAGTAGTATAGCTGGGTTTAAAAAAGGCCTGGATAAGTTCTTGGAGAGTAGATCCACTAGTGGCTATTAATCAAGTAGCTTACGGGATGAACTTCTTACTGTCGGGAGCTGGGAGTGAACAATGGGGAATGGATTGCCCATTGTGACTGTTGGTTCTTCTCCCATGCTATCGAGATTGGCCACTGTCGGAGGACAGGATGCTGGGCTTGATGGACCATTGGTCTGACTCAGTATGGCACTTCTTATGTTCTTAAAAGTCATGGTTAAGGTGAAAAGTTCACTTGGATGAACCTCAGTTTTTAAATACCCCTAAACATGTATCAACTGGCACCGTGAAAAAAGAGGGGGAAAGGAAATCTACTAAAAAGATTAAACAAGGCATGCATATTTATTACCCTTTGCTCATGAACTCAGGACAGGAAGCTATATATTAATGTCAGACTAAACAACCCTTATATGTAGATAATTCCTTGAAAGTAAATAATTGGTCTTTATTAGGAGTTAACTCATTTAGCAATTACAGTTAAAATGAAAAGACTTCCTAGGTCAATATAATGGATTTGCATTGTGTGGGAAGGAGAATATGAGCAGTCACAGTCATCTACCTATTACACAATACTCCTTAAAGCAATCAGAATCATCTAGAGGAGCAGATGAACAAACCTTTTATGGACATTTCACATAAAAGCACTTGATTACTGGAAAGCTGTGGACAATTGTGGTCTAAATTCCTAATACTATCTGAACACCCTCTCCAGGATCCATCTTGGTTTATTTTAGTGTTCATCGTGAACCAAAAGTCATACGTAAGTTAACAGTGCATAAGCGAACTGCATCCAACTCATGATTCTTGTTGAAAAGATACAGAAATTCCGCAACATGAAAAATAATCCAAGATCCTCCTACAACATAATTTGTCCTGGTATTCAAATTATCACAATTTTATTGAGAGCGTTGTGATGTTGATTAATTCTCCTCAAGAATCAATCAGGTGGTTCTGAATCAGAGGGGCCCTGACCATGTGTTGATGCTGGTGAATGCGAGGTCTGTAGCAAATAAAGCAGCAACAGTCCAGGAATTGATCCTGGGCCATGTGGCCGACCTCGTGTGCATCACGGAAACCTGGCTGGACATGGAGTCGGGGCCTATTTTGGCTGACCTTATTCCAGCTGGGTATTCCGTGCAGCATCAACCGTGGTCAGAGGGATTGCGGTGGGGAGGGGCGGCCATGATTTTTAGGGAGGGCTGAGCTGTTCAGAAGTATCTGGTACAATCCATAAGCAGGTTGAGGGTCTCCATCTGGTGTTTGATGTGGCAGGGGACAGTTTGGGAATGCTGCTTATATAACGTGCACCCACCTGTACGGTGGCCTCCCTGCATGCTCTAGCAGATCTGGTGTCGGGAGTGGTGTTGCAATCCCCGAAGATGATAGTCGGCATCCACATCGATGGCGATTTTGGGGGTGAGGAGCGTGAGTTCCTGGCTGCCATGGCAACCATGGGCCTGTCCCAGAGGGTCAGTGGCCCGACACACCAGGGGGGACATACCTTAGACCTTGTGTTTTGCACCGGCTGTGAGGCAGGGGGTCCGTTGGTGGGGGAGATATCAGCTGTGCCTTTGTCCTGCAGGCCCCTCTCCTGGTGCACGTTTGCCCCCAGAAGGGCGTGAAACCTATTCAAATAATCCACCCCCATAGACAGATGGAGTTGGTGCGGTTCCAGGAGACTTTGGGGGATATGCCCTCTGATCTGTACGGCTGTTCCATTGATGGCCTCGTTGAGCTGTGGAACGTCTTGCTGACTGAGGCCATTGATCGGATAGCTCTGAGGCATCCGTTCCCCAGGCGGCAGCACCGCAGGCCTCCCTGGTTTTCAGAGGGGCTGCGGGTGCTGAAGCAGGAGGGAAGGCGGTTGGCGCAACGGTGGCATCATTCACGTGCTGAAGCCAACAGGTTGCGGCATAGAGCGAGTTTACGAGCCTATGCCATTGCTATGTGAACAGCAAAGAAAGAGTTCTTTGCTGCTCTTGTAGCATCCGCTAAAACCCGTCCAGCAGAGCTGTTCCGGGTGGTGCGGGGGCTTGTCGGTCCGGCCTCCCTCCGCCTTGGAGTGGAGTCATCTAGCATCCGCTGTGACTTGTTTGTGGATTATTTTGTGGACAAAATCACTCGGATTCACCATGGTTTTGATGCTGCATTTTCTGCAGTAGGGCAATTGGAGGTTATGGGGGTCCCGCCTTGTCCTTGTTTGTGGGATCAGTTTCAGTTGATGACCCCTGCTGATGTGGAGGGTATTCTTGGGGCTGTCAGGGCCACCTGTTGTGAACTGGACCCGTGCCCATCCTGGTTGGTTAAGACCTGCCGGGAGATGATGGGGCCATTGCTAGTGGGGGTGGTCAATGCCTCCCTTAGGGAGGGTAGGGTGCCGGGCTGCCTCAAGGAGGTGGTGGTACGGTCCCTGCTCAAGAAACCATTGCTTGACATTGACTCCCTTGCCAGCTATTGGCCGGTCTCTAACCTCCCCTTTTTAGGGAAGGTTATTGAGCGGGTAGTGACCCGGCAGTTGCAGGAGCATCTGGATCATGTTGGTTTTCTTGATCCCTCACAGTCGGGGTTTTGCCTGGGATATGGCACTGAGACTGCGCTTGTGGCATTGGTTGACGATCTTTGCCAAGAATTAGATCAGGCCCTGTTGATTCTATTAGATCTGTCGGCGGCATTTGATACCATTGATCATGAGATGTTGGTGATGCGCCTGCGGGATGGTGCAGGGGTGGGCAGTACGGTTCTTGACTGGTTCTGCTCCTTCCTGGCTGGAAGAACTCAGCGAGTGGTACTCGGTGATTATTTTTCATCACACCGAGACCTCTTGTGTGGAGTCCTTCAGGGTTCTGTTTTCCCCCTCTCCTGTCCAACGTGTATATGCAGCTGCTTGGCAAGGTGGTCAGGAGGTTTGGTGTGTAGTGTCATCAATATGTGGATGACACCCAGGTATACCTCTCTTTTTCATCAGACCCAGGTCCGGCAGTCTCGGTGCTTAATGGGTGCCTTGAAGCTGTGGGGGACTGGATGAGGGCAAACCGACTGAAGCTGAATCCCAACAAGATGGAGGTGATGTTGGTGGCTAAGGCAGCGGGGGTAACAGCCCTCATCATTGATGGGGTCTGCCCTCCACTGGTGCGGCAGGTACGGAGTCTGGGGGTGGTCCTTGACTCGCAACTCTGCTTGGATGCTCAGGTGGAGGCTGTGGCAAGAAGTGCCTTCCGCCAATTACATCTGGTGCATCGGCTTCAGCCGTATGTCTCGGACTCTGACCTGGCCACCATCATCCACGCCATCATCTCCTCCAGGCTTGACTACTGTAACGCGCTCTACATGGGGCTACCTTTGGTGATGGTACGGAGACTTCAGCTGGTGCAGAACGCGACGGCCCGTCTCCTGGTGGGATTTGGCCGCCGGAAACATATTACAACGGTTCTTCAGTCTCTGCACTGGCTGCCTGTAGTCTTCCGGGCCCGATTCAAGGTGTTGGTGCTTATCTATAAAGCCCAAAATGGCCTTGGCCCAACCTATTTGCAGGACCGCCTCACCCCCCGGGTTCTGGTTTGGCCCCTGCGGTCATCGGGGGGTACTCTCCTGGAGGTCCCCTGAGTCTGCTGTGGGGCAACGATAGAAAGGCTCTTCTCGGTGGCCACCCCACAGCTGTGGAACTCCCTGCCGATGGAGACCCATTTGGCCCGGATCTCCCCTTGTTTCGATGCTGTTGTAAGACGTGGCTGTTTCGTCTGGCTTTCGGGAGGTGAGGTGGATGGATGGGGGGGAAATAGTTTAGGGTGGTGGGTGGTTCGGGATTTTTTTTATACCTCCCTGTTGTTGTCTATTTTAAAAGTTCTTTTACTGTTAATGTTTTATGTTGTGCACCACCCACAGCTGCCTGTGGCAGGATGGGCGGGTTACAAATGGCTAAATAAATAAATAAAAAATATAAATGAAAGATCCTGGAATCAAATGATTATGTGAGACTCAGCTTGCATAAATAGGCTACTCCCCAGTGTACTAACCCCAGTGGTTATAACCCTCTTTGAAAGTGTCCACACGAACATGGAGTAATTACCCACAGGGTAGGGGTGTGTAATTAATTTTTGTTATTATGATAACGAAAATGAAAATTTATGTTTTCTCCTTCTTTATTGTAATAACAAAAATGAATAATAATAACAAAAACAAAAACAAAAAAGAATTTTAGTTTTTGAAATAATGGGAAAAAACTGAGAAACGTATTTCTGGCTATACCTTTTTTTTCTTAATCAATTTGATGAAACTTGCGGTGAATGTACCCCAAATGGAGGGCACTATGTGTACCTAATTTAGGAAGGATTGTATAAAGGGAACCAATTTTATAATCAATTGAATGTTACGATTTTAAGAAAAGCTGCACACACATTCCTGGCTACAACCTTTTTTTCCTTCTTCCATTGAATATGCATGAAACCTGGGAAGGTTGTTCCTTCCCAGGATTACCAATTCTGCCAAATTTCAGAAAGATTGGATAAAGGGTCATTATGTTATAAGACATTAACTTGAAAATGCATTTCTGGGAGTAACATTTTTATATTCTATTCTGTTTACAAGACATTTGGCAGGGATGTATCTCACACCTTCCCAGTCATCTCCACCAAGCAACAGGAAAGTTTGATAAAGAGTCCCAATTTTATAAGCAATTGAAGGTATCCCCTTGAAAATCATTACTCAGATAAATAGCAGCACATGGCATGGCAGGAGGAGGGAGGCTGTAGGAGGGAGGATGTGGAGCAACCCAACAGATTGACAGACACATTCACTGGCCAATTACTGCATGCTTCCAGCTTTACAGGATATATCGGTGGTGGCTTCAAAGTGAGCATTGGGGGCGGCCCTGAGGCAGGCATAGAAGGGACATAACTGGGACTTTGGGGATAGCATCCCAGCAATCAGGAGACATGGTTTACACATCCAGTCTGGCCAATTATCACCACAATCACATCCTGCAGCACTGTGACAGAGGACATAAGAGAATCTCTATTGGCTCTTCCCTAAACAGATGGTTCCAACATCCCAGGGTAATTTCAGACGTTACGATACCACGGTCACCCACAGTGAATCCCCTGTTGTGGCCGTTCGTACCGTAACGTCTGTTGGGATTCCCGCCAGATGTTCACCCCAGTGAATACCTGGCGGGAATGACATTGACCGCGCTTTCAGACCTTCGGCCGCCCGGTGGTCCGAAAGCATGGTGGGATCGGGCCCCAAGTGTGGTCGGATTGGCCACAATCCAGGATGGGCTGCAGGTAACGGCTGTTACCTGCAGCCTAACAGAATCGTGGTCCTGGCCACAGTCCGGGATCAGGCATAGCGGCCGGATTGGCCACTGCGCCCGCCCGTCTCCCGGAGGGCAGGCGACCGGGGGAGCATGGGGGAGGGGGCTGTGTGGCCACACGTCATGCTGCACAGCCCCGCCTCCTCCCCGATCCCCAGGCGGAATCAGGTCGGTATGTCTAAAGGACGTGGTTGAGCATGGCAGGCCTCCGGGCCCGTCACGTCTAAAATTAAGTGGAGAAGAGAAATTAGGGTGTTCGCATCACAGAATGAGGATATCTGGTTGACATTTTTGCTGGGCAACTGGCATCACAAACTTATCTTATACCACAGTGACATGTTAGAGAATCCCTGGCATAGGCTCTTTCTCTGCATATGCTGTGCAGGCTTATAAAATTGTGACCCTTTATAACATCTTTCCGATATTTGGCAGAGATAATTTTGAAGATGTGTGATACAGCCCTGCCAAATGTTATGTACACTGGTTGGACTACAAAGATGTTACAGTCAGACATACATTTATAAGTCAATTGTTTATTCCACCAGGACCCTATATCCAATCCTTCTGAAACTTGGCCCAGGTACTAAACTTATGTAGAGGTATAAACTTGTCATGTTTCATCTACATTAGATGGAAGACAAAGAAGTTACATCCCAGGACTGTATATGCAGATTCTTGCAAAATATCATAATTCAACTGCTAATAAAATTGGATTCCTTTACTCAATCCTTCTGAAATTTGGTACACGTAATGCCTTCGGTTGGCATAATCCCTCCAAGTTACATACAAATATAATGAATGTTTTAAAAGCTACCACTGAAAATGTGTTTTCCATTGAAAACAATGGAATATGAAAGCAAAAACAAAAACAAAATGTTGATATTTATGAAAATGTAAGTTTTAAACAACAAAAAGAAAAAAGAAAAAAGAATTACAACATGGGTTCCTGGTACACACCTCTACCACAGAGAAGTTAACCCAGGAATAAAAGACTGTGAAACATTAAGTATTGGGTAAGTGGCAACATGTATAACATTTTTTTCCATGTCCACATGATCTTTTATCTTCAAGAGTAAACTATCTGGTGTCCATACTCCTCTTAATCAGGAGTACACATCCCCATGGGTAGAGCTGGCCTTTTAATTTGAGGGCCCAGGTCAAAGATAAAATGTGGGGTCCTGGGTGGTCCCTCCCCACCCCCCTTTTCCACTCAGGGGCATTCTCCATGGGGTCCTAGAGGTGGTTGTGCTTGGGGCCTTGTTGGGAGGGAGTGGAGCTCCCACACCCTGCCCTGCTGGAAATGGGGGCCACTGTCAGGTCCCTGGAAGGAGAGAAAAAGAGGAGGGGCCCTAGGGCAGTTGCTCTGGGTTGTTCTGGGGTAAGGCCGGCCCTGCACTGGGAAATTAAAACAAAGGGCAAAGGAGGTTAAAACAAAGTAGGGGAAGTTACCCTCCCTTTTGTTCTCTCTCTCTCCCTCCTCTCTCCCTTCATTTAAAAGAAGTTCCTACTTCTCTTGATCATTGAGAAAAGCTTGAAATCACAAACCCCCAAGGCTTAAACACCATGAAAAAAATCCCAAATTTATTATTTTTATTAATTATTATTATTATTATAAGCATTTATATATAGTGCCAGAAATATACCTGCTGCTTTACAAAGAATAAGATAGACACGGTCCCTGCCCGAGAGCTTACAATCTAAAGACAGAGGGAGGGGAGACAGGGAAGGGGGAACAGAGAGAGAGACAAGGGATGTAACATTCACGAGGATGTGAGAACTCAGGTACACGATCTTGGCTTGGTTACAGTAAATAGGAGTTTGCAGATAACAGATAGGGGATAATCCTGGGTGGGGATGATCAGCAGGAGTTAGGAAAGGCGGAGCAAAAGAGATGGTTTTTGAGGAGGGACTTGAAGGTGTGGAGGGTGGGGGCAAGGCGGAAGAGGGCAGGGGGAGAGTCCCAGGCGTGCGGGGCAGCGAGGGAGAAGGGACGAATGCGGTTGGGGGAGCAGAGGAGGCGTGGGAGGCTGAGGCAGGGGATGGGAGAGGAGTGTAGTGCTCGGTTCAGAGGGAAATCAGAGCAGAGAGGTAGGAGGGAGCAAGGTTATGAAGGGCTTTGTAGGTGAAGATGAGGAGCTTGTGCAGAATACGCTGAGGAAGGGGAAGCCAGGGAGGAGAGGAGAGGCTGCACATGGTCAAAACGACGGGCTAGGTGGATGATCCTGGCAGCAGAGTGTTGAACAGAGATGAGGGAAGCAAGGCGAGAGTGGTGAAGGCCAGCGAGGAGATTACAATAGTCAAGGTGTCAGATGACTAGGCATGGGCGTAGCTACCATAGGGACAGCCAGGACATTTGTTCTGGGGCCCACTGTGACTGGGGGCCCATCGCCCCATCCCTATGGTAGCTAAGCCGGCCGCCTGTCCCATTTGAGGTTCCTCCCCCAAGTTGTGGCTCTGCAGCTCCGTCTGGGCCCCCCTGCTGGTTGCCCTCAGCCCCTCCCCTCCGGGCCCACCCACGGGGACATCACCCACCATTGGTCAGCCGTGGGCTGAAATCAAGCTTGACCCACCCCCCCATAGTCATACAGGCTATGGGGAGCAGGTCAAGCATGCAAGCCCTCCACATGGCAGAGACCCGGAGTTACTTCCGGGTTTCTGCTGTGTGGAGAGCTCACTGGCTCGCTCCATCAGGGGGCTGAACGGGCAGGTGGGGGCAGCCTGGGGGCTGCAAGTACCGGCCCCCGGGGCAGCTTCACTCTGCTGCACTCCGAGTTGGGGTGGCGACAGATGGAGGGAGTGAGCAGGGTGGCCAGGAGGATCCAGTGGCAGTGCAGCTGTAACTGTGTGAGTTTTGGGGACCTGGCCAGGAGGGAGCTGAGGACTCCAACTCATAATCCGGACCAAGCCCATGCTCTCGGGAGCTCGGGCATGGGCAGCGCGCTAGCAGGGGGGAGGAGATTGCTGGGGGGGGAGCGCACAGAGTGGGGAAGGGAAGAGAATGGACCCGGGATAGGGCTGGAGAGTGGAGTGCGCTGGCAGCGCCTGGGAGGGAACCGACAGCCGAGCTGTGTGTGTGGGAGGGAGCCGCAAGGGCAGGGAGAACGCCGGGTCCCAGGGCTGTGCTGGGCGTGCAGGGGAGAGCCTGAGCTGGGAGGAGAGGAGAGGACAGCCCCTGCCCTGACTGAGCCTGGGCAGGGGAGAGCACTGAGACCCAGGGTTGGACTGGGAGGGAGAAGCAGGTCATGCTCGGACCCCACAATGGGGCTGGAGAAGGGAATCACAGCGGCACTGCAGGGTGATCTCCCCCCCCCCAAACCCAGTGCCTTGGGGTCCAGAACTTTTCCTCCCTCCCTGACTCCCCTCCACCTTGGATCTCACCACTTTCCCTCCCTTGCTGGCTCCTTCCTTCCACCCCCACCCTGGATCCCAGCACTTTCCCTCCCTGGCTCCCATGCACCCCTACCCCAGATCCCAGCATTTTCACTCCCTCGCTGGCTCCCCTTCACCCCCACCCTGGATCCCAGCA
>QEPC01012145.1:289829-332395 GCA_003113815.1 Sphenodon punctatus | reverse complement strand
GGGGGGGGGGGGGGGGGCACAGTACAGATCTTGTCCCTGGGCCCATTCCAACCTAGCTACACCCCTGTGACTAGGGCGTGGATGAGAGTTTTGCCAGAGGAGCCAGACAGAAAAGAGCAGATCTTAGCAATGTTGTGGAGGGAGAAGCGGCAGGATTTGGCCACGGAGTCAATGTAGGGTTTGAACGTGATGTGCAAGTCGAAAATGAAGCCCAAGCTACGGGCTGGGGGGATAGGGAGGATGGAGACTCCGTCAATGGCAATTGACAGGGAAGAGGGAGAGGAAGGATTGGGAGGGAAGATAAGGAGTTCTGTTTTAGTCATGTTCAGTTTAAGTTGGCGTTGAGACATCCAGGTGGAGATACTGGAAAGACAGTTGGTGAGACGAGCTTGGACAGAGAGGGAGAGGGAAGGAGTGGAGAGATAAATTTGAGTGTCGTCAGCATATAGGTGGTATTGGAAACCATGGGAAGCAATGAGTTTGCCTAGGAATTGGGTGTAGATAGAGAAGAGGAGAGGGCCAAGGACAGAGCCTTGAGGAACCCTGAGGCAGGGAGGAGGAGGGGGAGGAGTTAGGAGTTAGGGGAGGAAACATTGAAGGAGCGGTCAGAAAGGTAGGAGGAGAACCAGTCGAGGACAGAGTCCCGGAATCCCAGGGAGTGAAGCGATTCAAGGAGGAGCGAGTGGTCAACAGTGTCGAAGGCAGCAGAGAGATCAAGGAGGACAAGAATAGAGTAGAGGCAGTTGGATTTAGCCACAAAGATCATTGGTGATCTTAGCAAGAGCGGTTTCAGTGAAGTGAAGGGGGCGGGAGCCAGATTGGAGGGGGTCAAGGGACGAGTTGGTGGAGAGGAGGTCGAGGCAACGGGAGTAGACAACCTGTTCACCCCAACCCCCAATACTTGAAGGCTTGCTGCAGGCATCACAGTGTAGTCTACTGTTCATCGTGCAACCAGAAGATGACCGAATGCTAGTCTTCAAGTTGTGTAGTGGACCATTAGACTATTTACAATGTCCAAAATATCAGCAAAGAACCCTAAAGCCATACTCAACTCATTTAAGGCCAGATCCAAAGTCCAATGTACAGTGGGATCTCCATATCTTGAACTTCACTTAGTCAAAAATCCAGCAGTTATTATTTATTATATAGCACCAGCAATGTGCCTGGCACTGAACAATTGTGATAGAGACAGATCCCTGCCCTGAGGAGCTTACAATTTAGAATGGACAATCGGAGGATGAAAAAAAGACAAAAAGGAAGAAACTGGGATACATTCATGAAGTTGAGAAGTTGCAGATGCACACACTTGGTTTAGTTACAGGGGAGGAAGGAGATGCTGAGAATAAACAGTCATAAACAAGGGCTCTGTGGGTGAAAACAGACACGCACCTTAACTCTACTTTAACATTTCTTATGCATGTTGCAGGTCTGCATAGGGCACCAATACCTGGGGGGGGAGGGGAGGCAGCTCTGTACTGTTCAGAGGATCATTTCCTGTACAGCAAGACCCTCTTTCCCTGGATTAATCCCGCTTCCTTGCAAAGGTATCCCTCTGCCCTTTTACCCCTACTTACATCCCTTTGCTTATGTGAGCAGAGGTGAGGATGAAGGGAGGGTTATTACCACAGAATGACTGCTTTGTGAACAAGCCTCTGACAGTGAGGAAGAAGTGACCTTTGGCAAATGTATCAAACTAAAGTATCTCAGGGCGCTTTCTGACGTGCATAAATGCACAAAAAGCTCCCAATTTGCCTCTGCGAGAAACTGCGGGAGACAAGTCAGGTGCGGCTTTTAGCACGTGGAAAAACAAAGTTGCATGATTTTGGTGATGATCATACTGGGGGTGCAAATTTTCTGGCTTTGCAATCCCCCGCATGATCACTACCAAAGCCACGCCCGATTTACATCCTGCAGTTTCCCACAGAGGCAAATCAGGGGCTTTTCTGCGCATTTATGCATGTCGGAAAACACTCTCAGGCAGCAACCCCCCTCCTCTTCTAGCAGGATTTGGTAGGAGTCCATATCTTGGTGAAATTGAACCACCTTCTGACTCAGAGATTGGAGTGCTACCACGCAAACCATCCTGACAAAGCATTAAGGAATTCTTTCAGTGGCCCTTTTTACATGGGTGACACCCATGCATGAACACCCAATCTGGATGTTCATGCGTCAGTGAAACCCGTGTACACACCGGGGGTGGGTGTGCATGTGTACTCCTGTGGAGCACGCACATCCACCCACTTCCAATCACCACCCACGCACGGAGCAACTGGCGAGACAGTTGGTTGCTCCGTGCGTGGGTGATGGGTGGAGTTGGGTGTATGCCCATGTACACCCCCCACCGGCATGCACACTGACCACCCTGCCGGCACGGCCCATGTAAAAAGGGCCAGTATTCTAACCTTTAAAAAATATTCACCTCTTTATTTTTTTACATATTTTATTTTTTTACATTATTAACTTTACGACAAATTTTAATGATTGCTTTGGTCTCAGCAAAGAAAACTGTATGAGTGTGTGTTTCTCTCCTCTGGATTAGGGTTTTGCAAAAACACAGGGAAAAAATGTGACCTTTTCCTGCAACAAATGTATCCATTAACCAGAAGCATGATCCCATATTTGATCCCATACTTTAATTTGAAAGAAGACACAGATCTTTTTCAGCTCTGAATATCTAGCTAAATGCAGAATTTAGAACAAGATATTCAGACATTTGTATTCAAAAAGAAAGAAAAAATCCAAGTTTACTTCAGAACTATTTTCAGTCTATGAGCGAATAAAGGGCCTATCTTATATATTTATAGTCTGCAAATAACGGCACTATCTAGATTTTAAATACTGTATATTCTAAACTGGAAATATTCAATAGCTATTGCCTTCAGGCAATGATGTTCACATGCAACACTAAAACCCACCCAACTAGCAGCATGCTTTCTGGGAGATATTCTTGATACTTATTTAGTGATAGCATTGAAATATTACTCAGAATATCCTTTCTGAACTTTTGTTTGTAAATACCACCTTGTGTACTATCTTGATAAATAAGCTTGCACTCTAACTTTATTTCCCTGGGTGTCAGTAACATCCAGAGTCACATCGGGGAATCCTTACTAAATGCTTCCCATTGGTATTTGAAACAAACAAGCATCTTTCTGAATTTGAAGGCAAAAAACTGAAAGACTAAGGGTGCAATCCTGACCCCATTGAAGACAATGGGAGTTTAGCCATTGACTTCAACGGAGACAAGACTGGACCCTAGGCATCTAATTTCCTTTTTGGTTCCCTTCTGAGAGTTTGAGATAAAGGAACACCTTCCTCCCTATGTTCAATTGCACTCCTTTAGGTCATTGAATGACATCTTCCTGCAAGTTTTCCACAGGTCCAGGAAATATGGACACATAGGCCTTTTCCACATGAGATAGTCCCACACATGCCCACAATGCAGATCCACTGTGTGGACATACATGGGCACCACCCACGGGGTGCGTGCACACTCCCGCTCTACACCCGTCTCCACCCATAGCCCATGCATGGAGTAACCAGAGAAAACAGCGGTTGCTCCGTGCATGGACGTGGGTGTGTGCGTCTGTGTAATGGCGTCCCCCCTCCCCCCACAGTGATGCGCACACCATCCCTCCCCGCACCATAGCCCATTTGAGAAAGACTATAGAGAGGCATTCTTGGTGATTGCCCCATAGCTTTGGAACTCCCTTCCCCTTGCGGTTCACTAAAACCCGAGCCTGTGCATTACCAGAAGGCTATGTAAGGCTATATTTGCTTGGGCTTGAGCTTGGGCTTAGCAGGAGGGGGATGTGGTAGGGGGGTGGGAGTGGAAGTGGTTTTCATTAGAATTTTATAAAGTTAAATATGTATTTATTTATTTATTTATTTATTTACTTCGATTTCTTAGCTACCCCCCCTGCCACAGCAGCTCAGGGTGGCTTACAACACAATAAAATACAATTAAAACACACATAATAAAAAATACAATATAAAATATAATTTAAAACCACAAAACATAGACAGAGTCACAACCCCCCTCCCCCCAGCCTCCCACCCATCCCTCTTGCTAAACACCTGGCAGAACAGCCAGGCCTTACAATGTCTTCAGAAAGAGGCGAGGTTCAGAGCCAGATGAAGGAGGGAGTTCCACAGCCATGGTGTGGCCACTGAGAACACCCCCTTCATCGTCATCACCCGGGATACCTGGGGGGCTCTGAGGGAGGCATCCCTGGCCAACCACAGGGGCCGATTCAGGACCCGGGAGTGAGGCAGTCTCGAAGGTACGTGCAGCCCAGACTGTTTAGCTCTTTATAAGTCAAAGTGAACACTTTGGATTGAGCCCGGTACACTATAGGCAGCCAGTGCAGAGAGCGAAGCATTGGTGTAATGTGCTCCTGGTGAACTTTTCCTGTCAGGAGTAGGGATGGGTGAACAGAACGCCATTTGCATGTTCAGACATTCGGTAGTTCGGTTCGAAACCTGAGTTCGAGTTCGGCTGTTCGGTTCGGCCGAACATTTGAAAAAGTGCTATCGGTACTGAAACCAATTTTTTTTCGGTATCGGTATTATTTGGCCCTGAAACCACCCCTGGTGCCAGGAAGTCTGCTCCTCAGCTGCCTCCCCCTTCCAGTCACATTTTTCCCGCCCAAAGCCACGTTTTTCCCGACCCCCAAACTCATCCGAACTCATCCAAACTTTTCCAAACTGTTCAGAAGTTTGAGCGTTTGGTTCGGAAGTTCGGTTCAGTTGTCTGAACAAGCTGAGTTCGGGCCGAACTCTGAACTTCCAACCGCGTTCGCACATCCCTAGTGAGGAGACAGGCCACCACATTCTGCACCAGTTGCAGTCTCCGGGCTGTTACCAAAGATAGCCCTATGTAGAGCGCATTGCAATATAGTTAACTTAATAAAATAAAGTTAATATTCCTTACTTTTAAGAAAATATTTTTGCATGCTGTGAGCCACACTCACCCTGTAGCAAAGGGTGGGATATAAACTGAAATAAATAAATAAACTACTACTACTAATCATTTCTACAGCACTAAACAAAATTATATAGTGCTAAATAAAAATCCTTATATCATACCTCCCAAAAGCCCCTATTTAGGAAGGACAGTATCTCTTTTGCTACAGAATCCAACTGTCCCTCTTTCAGACGAGAGACAGAGACAAAAGGAGCAGTATTTAAGGCAGGCCCCATTTTTTTGGTTGCCTCGCAGGAAAAGCCCTTGAGAAGACAACTGGGACATGATGGAATGACAAGAAACTAAGTGGAATGATAAGCAGGAGTGCTTCCATCCCTTTTTATGCACTTGGAACGTTGGGAGACATGTAAGCGTGCATCTAAGTGCATGAGGTGCAGAGCCTATTTGCTAAGACGGGGAGCTTATAGGTCATGGGGTTAGGATGTGTCCCTATTTGGTTGCTCAAAATGCTAGAGGATATGTTGTATCAATCCCCAGAATTCTTTACACAGTGTGCAAAATTGTTTCAAAGCAGGTGTAGCACCAGCTTAGCACCAGTCAGTGCACACAACTCAGGCATGAGAGTGATATTTCCTTGAGCTAATAAAATTACACTTGGAAAAGAATGATTTGCAGTTTGTCTTCTGAACAATACTCCCCTTAGGGTGAATCACCAAGGCATTCTCCTACTTCGCCAATGCTTAATGCTCATCTTGTGTACAATGCTCATCTTGTGTAGGTATAGGGAGGAACAGGTACACAGCAGCTATATCCTTTTACATTCCCTTGCTGATGCTAGAATGCAGCCAGTCAGTAGGCATAAATAAACGAGACAATAGTCGGTGGAGTCCAGGTTTGGTCTGTGCAGCCCCCACTCACACGTTTAGAGTGTCCAGCCTAATAAACAGGAAGCGTGTATTTCATGTGCTTGCGGGCAGCCCCCACTAACAGCACCAGGGAGAGTGAAAGTGGAGAGAAGGGCAGGAAGTAGTCGCTTCTCAGATGCTCTAAGATTTTCGCCCATGACTCTATGATGCTGGCAGACCTCTAGGGGTGGAGATGCTTCATAGAACCTAACTGATGGGACACAGACACATGTGCGCATATTAGCTTACATTTACCCACACGGCAGGTTCACCCACATTCGCATTCTCTGAGACCGCCCTGTGAGAGGAAGCTATGTGTCTGGTGGGTGGTCGGTGGGGGCAAAAACCTAACAAACAGGCAGGTAGGTACCCACCTGGTGTGGGATATCATCTTGTTTGTTAACACTCAATAATACATGTCCAGGCTGTACACCTTTAAGCTCTGAACATGTGAACAGCCTTTCCATAAATAAAAGAGACATGTCTAGCAATGCCCATAACTATCAGTGCCTGGGACTGCTTATTTTTAAAAGCTCCCCACATTTTGATGCAAGCTGAAGCAAGCTTTTCTGATGCACAACAAACCCAGAAGCGATTTTTCTGCAATAGACTGAAGTGGGACCCACAGGGTGTTTTTCCTTTTTAAAGCAACAGGCTAAAAAAATGCTTAAAAGGGCAATAACTTAGTAAAACATACAAAAGGTTAGAAAAGTGAAAAACGAGATCTCTGATCCTCTGTGTTGATTATCCCTTGAACAAAAACAGTTTTTTGTTTAGAAGTAAGAGATGTTGTGAAAGGAAAGGAAATTTTTATGGGTATTTGATTATTTTAATGCTGCATTAATTTGTAGCAAAACACATTACAAAATTTAGCAGGAACAGAGTTAAAATTTGACTTTCATGCCACAGAGCTATTGTTTGGCCTTCAGCATAAATATAAAGCTCAGTTCTCAATAATCTTTTCTTAATACAGTGAGAAGTCATGCTGCAACTTAAAGTGCTAATGTAAAATGTGGTAGACTCGTATACAAATATGGGCTCATTTTAATTAAACCAAATCACTGTACTGGTTGACATAGCATGTTAAATGCTGTCATTCCCGGTTACATTTAATTATAACTTGAATACAAAGGAAATACATCTAGTAAAACCCAATACAAGCAGAAATAATTACAAAAGACTCAAAGATCATGGCCCCATTTCAATGTTTTACAATATACAGTGGCATTTTATTTAGCTAAAACTACTCTGATTTTGCCACTCTTTCCCAATGCAGCACTGTATAAACTTCACTTTGTCATACAGCCACAAGCCATAACAGTAAACCTCAAACACAGCCAGGCCATGATAGCATTGGCAGGGCATGAAATTTCAGTTTGAACTCCGGGAGCAAAAAAATAAATAAATAAAATTCAGTTGCCAGGCTTTATCCTGATATGAAAACGTTATTGCCCCACTTACACCCCTAAACCTGTCTCTTATACACATCTAGATGTGTATAAGAGACAGGGATACGAGTACACAGGCAACAAATTCTATTGAATGGAGGGTATCAGCAGGAGTTAGGTGAGGGGAGCGAGGAGTCAGGGAGGGCACAGTGGAAGAGGTGGGTTTTGAGGAGGGATTTGAAGGTATGACGGGAGGGGGCAAGGCGGATGTGGGCAGGGAGGTAGTTCCAGGTATGGGGGACAGCTTAGGAGCTGTCTCTTATACACATCTAGATGTGTATAAGAGACAGCGAGTACACAGGCAACAAATTCTATTGAATGGAGGGTATCAGCAGGAGTTAGGTGAGGGGGAGGGCACAGTGGAAGAGGTGGGTTTTGAGGAGGGATTTGAAGGTATGACGGGAGGGGGCAAGGCGGATGTGGGCAGGGAGGTAGTTCCAGGTATGGGGGACAGCTAGGGAGAAGGGACGAAGGCCGTTAGGGGAGCATGGGAGGTGTGGGAGGGCGAGAGAAGGGACAGAGGAGGAGCGGAGTTCACGGACTGGAGTACGGAGGGAAATTAGCACAGAGAGGTATGGGGGGAGCAAGGTTGTGAAGAGCTTGTGAAGACTAGGAGATTGTGCAGGATTCATTCTGGAAGGGGGAGCCAGTGAAGAGAGGAGATGAGGGACTGCACATGGTCAAAATGACGGGTGAAATGAATGACCCTGGCAGCAGAGTTGTGGACTGAGATAAGGGCAGAAAGGGGAGAGCTGGGAAGGCCAGTGAGAAGGAGGTTACAGTAATTGAGGTGAGAGATGACCAGGGCATGAACAACGGTTTTGAAAGAGGAGACAAAGAGAAAAGGGCAAATCTTAGCAATGTTATGGAGGGAGAAGCAACAGGATTTGGCAACAGAGTCAATGTAGGGTTCAAAACAAAGGGGTGAGTCAAAGATAAAGCCTAAGCTACGGGCTTGGGGGACAGGAAGGATGGTGACCCCATCGATGAGGATCAACAGGGAAGAGGGAGAGGAAGGATGAGGGGGGAAGATAAGGAGTTCAGTTTTAGCCATGTTGAGTTTGAGTTGACGTTGAGACATCCAGGTAGAGATGTCAGAGAGACAGCTGGTGAGTCGAGCTTGAATAGATGGAGAGAGAGAGGGAGTAGAGAGGTAGAGTTGAGTGTCATCAGTTTATAGGTGATATTGGAAGCCATGGGAGGCAATGAGTTTGCCTAGGGACAGGGTGTAGATAGAGAAGAGGAGAGGGCCAAGGACAGAGCCTTGGGGAACACCAACAGAGAGGGGAAGGGAGAAGGAGGTGGAATTGGCAAGAGACACATTGAAGGAGTGTTCAGAGAGGTAGGAGGAGAACCAATTGAGAACGGAGCCACGGAAGGGAGTGAAGTGAGTTCAGCAAAAGTGAGTGGTCAACAGTATCGAAGGCAGCAGAGAGGTCAAGGAGGACAAGAATGGAGTAGAGTCGATTAGACACCATGATCTATTATGAGAAAGAGAAGGTCAAATGAGGACAGGAATATTTTGGTTTTGCTATTTGATCAATCCTAATAATAAATTAATTTTCAAAAAAGTTATTAAAATGAACATTTAATGAGGTTGGAATTAAATGCAATAAACAGCATACAACTGTCCTAGTCTTCCATATTAGTGTAGTAGAACCAGAAAAGGTACAGGCAAGTATAACAAAGTTTATCAAGCATACAGAATTGGCTTCATCTGAGGAAAAAAACAACTAAGGGGTGATATGATAGAGGTCTACACCAGGGGTAGGCAAAGTTTGCAAGCTCCAGAGCCATTATCAAAATGTTCATGTCTGAGAGCCAATAAGATGCATTACATCGATCACGATCACAGCTCTTCTTGATCTTGGGGACAGGGCAGCACAGCTTTCCCTAAATCCACCTCCCCCACCCACATCAAAGCTCTGGCTCCCAGCTGGTTTGGTGGGTTTGGGCAACACCAATAGCAGCACAGGGCCTGCTCCCCCTTCTCCTCGAGTCCCTATGAGGCTCCAGCAGCTCAGCTCAGCTTCTCTTGCTCCTGAGGGAGCTGCATCGACATGCCCCTAGGGAGCCGCTTCTGGCAAGAGGTGTAGTAGTGGTGCCCAAGAGATGCACATGGCTCCTAAGCCACCATTTGCCCATCTCTGGACTATAACATCATTTTGTGACTTCCACATTTTCTAGCTTTTTCTAGCTGGGGCCTGAATATACCAGGATCCAAGTAGAAAGACATGACTTCAGAAATACCTCTGAAGCCACTTAAATTATTAACAGAGTAGGAGATTTCGTGCTGCTGACATTAGATGCAAAACCAAAATCAAAAAGCAGCTCTGTCTTCACTCACCCAAATACGAGTTCCTCATCGACAAGCAAAGCATCAAAATAAATCACCTTGAGTTTATCCTACTAATGCAACTAGCCGCCATGGAAAGTGAGCCCAGTTCTGGTCAATTTCTGCAGAGTACAGTCAATTCAACCGAGTCACTGCTATTTACCATAAACATGCAAATTATCAAGCATTCTCCGTTATGGAAGTAGATCGGATATACTGAAATCCACACAGTTTAATGTTAATAGATGTTTGATTTTCTCTTGTTCTATAAAAATATTGCATACCGAACTGGACTTATTAAAATCCTTGCATATCTTTCTGAAATTATAATACTAAAACCTCTTACTTAGGAATGTCAGGACCCATCAGCCTTCAACCAGCATGCTTGGGATTTCAAGGTTGTGACTGCAGCGCCCCAACCTGGATGCTAATTCAAGAGGGCTTCACTTCAGCAGCCCATTTCAGGCCTTCAGCTCCCTTGATTGGCCACCTGCCATTATTTAAGACTGCCCAACAGGAGCAGTAAGCCAGATGGAACAATTCCAAAGCTTCTTTTGGAGTGTGCTTGTGTCTGCCCTACTTGGTTTCCATTCATTCCTATTTCCCTTCCCCCTGCCTTCCTCCAGCCTGTGCCAATCCTATGCTCTCTATAAGAACCAGGACTCAAACTAGTGCCCTTGGGCCCTGTACATAGCATCTGGCACCTCAACACCACTGAGACACGCTGGCCAGGGACCAGAGCTAAAGCTAAGACCTTCCCTAACATTTGTTAGGCCACATCCCCCGCCCCCCTCAGCCTTGCTCCACATCCCCAACGTTCCTCAGCAACGGTCTCGATCCTGCAAAAACCACCCATGACCAGTGTCTTATAATGAGTAACTCCGGCATTAATTACCAGAGATAATTTGCCCTTCTCTTGGCATTTTAAATTGAGGCTGCTGTACATACCCAAAACCCATGACTAAGAAGGTCTTTCTGTGAAGTTAAAAACCTTAGAAGATTACTGTGCAGCTCCTCTGGTAATAATTAACAATGACTAGTGGAGGACTGACAGCTTCCTGCATGTTTCTGATAACAAAATAGGTCAAGTGTTACAACTCTCTTTCAGTTTTGCTTTTCTGGCATGTTTCCAGGATTCACTTCAGTGGGAATAGATTGTTCTGGTAGCAGCCCACACAAACTGTGTTTCATTGGACTGCCATGGAAAGTTTCTCCTCTCCCGCTTCACTGGTACAAGTACAGACTGCCTCCACTTCTGTCCTTAGTGACTCAGGTTTCTCCCAAGTGATTCTACAGAAAGATTACCAACAGCTTAGGGTCCTTTCAGACATGACGCTAACCACCCTTGGTGGTTATTTATGCATGTTGCAGGGCTGTATTGGTGCCTTATGCAGCCCTGCCATATGCATAAATAACCACCAAGGGTGGTTAAAGGGTGGTTAGTGTCATGTCTGAAGGTACCCTTATGCGGGCTGGAACTATTTCATTACCAGTTTCAAAACTAACAAAAAAACCCCAAACAAACCATGGCTTCATGTGTCAGCCTGTCTATCAAATCTTGTCTGCCAGGTAGGTAGCCTGGAATTTATCTCTGACTCCTCCCTCTCCTTTGCACCTCAGACTCAGTCTGTTCCTAAGGCCTGTCACTTCTCTGCTAAAACCTAGACCATGCTCTAGTCATCTCTTGCCGTGACTACTGCAACCTCCCTCTCACTGGCTTTCCCTATTCTCACCTTGCGCCTCTCATTTTTATTCAGTACTCTGCTGCCAAGGTCATCTACCTCACGTACCATGTTCAGCCCCTTCTGCTCCCTCCACTAGTTCCCTTTCCCCCTTCACATCCAGCAGAAACTTTCACCTTCAAGATTCTTCAGGCAGGGCCGGTCTTACCGCAGGGCAATTCGGGGTGACCGCCCCACGCTCCACTCCTGGGCCCCCCCCCACTCAAGTCAAGTTATATTTATTGTTTAACCATAGGTTTTTAACACGCACGTGTACATAATACATAATACGTAATACAAACATAAGAACAAGGATTGATACAAACCCACATCAATCAAGAAATATCAATAATTACAAATCATTTAAAAAATGCCATACATATTCCATCAGAGTACTCCTATTCCTCTCCCTCATCCTGAACAGGCTGTATAGACCATAGATGCATGAAAATCTGACAATACCTAGCTACCGTCCTCGATAAGACCGAATCCGCCCCTCCAAGAAATTCCCCCACCTTGACCCTATGACCAAAGGGGTCCTGAATAAATTTGCCCAATAGGACATCTCTAGGCCCCTTCAAGGCTGGGCATTGAAAAAAGATGTGGTCATAGGAGTCCACCTCCAATAAATTGCATAACCGACAGAATCTTTCAGCCCTCGGTATACCTCTGTATCGACCCTCCAGAAGTGCGGAAGGATAGACACCGCAATGAAAACATGCAAGGGCCCTACGTTGGTTAAAGTCCTGACACCTGGATAGATAACTGGTCCCGATGTTCATAGGACCAAACCCCCCCACACTCAGGGACCTCATCTCCCAGCCACTGTCTGTCTGGCAGGGAGTGAAGGAGAGGGAGAGGCCCCATCTCTCCCTCACTCTGTGGCCTGTAGCAACTTCCTGAGGCGGCAGGCGGGGTGGCAAATTCAATATGTTTCTGCGGCGACCAGCATGACCTGGGACCTGGCGAGCAGGCCTGGCACGGGGCCCAGGCCAGCGTTGGTGAAGTCACAGTCAGACAGTGTGGTGGTGGTGGTGGTAATGGCGGATGTGGTAAGTGCCCCCCAAAATGGCTGGGTTTGCGGATAGGCGGAGGAGAGTGCCCCCTTTTCCCGCCCCAAGTCCAGGCCTGGGTAGCGCCCCCAGACTGAGCTGGGGAGCGCCCCTAGGCCCACCAGCCACTGGAGGCAAAGGGCCCCACATTTCTCCCCTGCCCTGGGTCCCGCAATCCCTAAGGCCCACCCTGTCTTCGGGTGTTTTTAAATGAGCAAGGCTTGCAGGGGGAGGGTCTGTGGTTCACGCATGCGGAGTGAATGGGGAGGAATTCTAACGGGCAGCTCCCAGGGTGGCCACTGCACCCACATAGACAGCCTCAATGCACTCCTACTACCATGGACCAGCTCTGCAAACAACTCATGCGGGCAGCCGTTCCCCCTCCTGCCCCGCCCGGCAACAACCACCACTCCCAAACCCCACCCAACTGCCCCCCCCCCCCCCCCGCCATGAGACACAGACTCAGATCTCATGGAAACATGAACCTGCATCAGCCAGTAAGCCCTTCCTGCCCAGGAGCCCAGCAGTCGCTGCAGCTGCTGGCAGTCCCGGGCCACAATGGAAATGCATACTAGGCAGGACATGCATGAAGCTGTTGTCTGAGCTGCTGTTCTCCATGGCGCTGGCTCTCCTCTCATGTGTTGCGAGGGGTGTTTGTTGTGCATTGAGCCAATGCAATGTTATATTTTGCACGTGTGTCCTTTACGAGCTCCTGGCAGGGCTGTGGGCAGGACCTAGGAGGCAAGTTCACTCCAGCCGTGAACCTGTCTGCTGGCATGGGTGGCTGCCCCTGGTCATACGGGATGGGAATGTGTGGATGCCTGTTGCCACACACTTTTTTGGTTTACCCTGCACAGTGCACTCTAGATTCTTTGGCAGTGTCCCATGAGTGTAGCCATGAGTGGGTGCTGTGTGGGTCATGGAAGTGCGCATCCCTGCTGCACATCCTTCACATAGGTGTTCGGATGAGTGGTTACTGGGCGGCCATGCATGGTAGCAGCTCATTTAAAAACACCCTTCGTAACTCTTCTCCTCCCCATCTTCCTGCTCTTATTTCCCGCTATGTTCCCACAAGGAAGCTTTGCTCCTTCTCTGCCACTGCATTAATTTGCCTCAGAGTCTCCTGTTCCTTAAACACATCTTCTCCTATGCTGCCTCCTATGTCTGGAACTCACTCTCTGAGGACATCAGGTTTGCTCTAGCTCCTCATCCCAATAGACTGGTCAGTGATGCTCCCTTTACTTTCTGTGATTCAGGATCTCCTTCTGCCCTGTAGCCAAGACCCACATTCACTGTGTTTAGTTTTCCCCACTAGTGCCAATGCGGAAACTTCAGTGAACACTGGCCCCAGCCTGTAATTGGGCTAAGCACATACATCTGCAACTTCTCATATTCATGAACGTCTCCCTGTCTTCTCCCTATGTTCCCCTCTCCCTTGTATCTCCTAGACTGTAATCTCCTCAGGGCAGGGACATGGCTCTAATTAATAATTGTACAGTGCCAGGTACAATGCTTGTGCTACATACATTTAAAATAAACAACAACAACAACAACAACGTGTTTCGATGATAAAAGACTGAGCTGTTATGAGAGATTTCTCTCTTACATTATCTATAAATGTAAGTCATTGGCAAAAATGTTAAAAAAACCACTTTATTTTTAATATAGAGTTGTGGGATCCATTTTAGGAAGGGGTAAGACAGCTCCACGTTAGTTTATCCAGGGGTAAATATGTTTATATAGCTCACGGCTTCCAGTACCACCTGTATGCTGATGACATGCAACTCTCTCTCTCCACTTCCGCGCTCTCCTCCCGCATCCAGTCTCATATCACTGTCTCTCTGACATCTCTGCTTGGATGTCTCACCGCCAACTCAATCTTAATATAGCCAAGACCAAACTCCTCATCTTCCCCCGCAAACGTTCTCCTCCTACTTCCCTCTCAGATTCTATCGAGGGTGTGACCATCCAGCCTGTCCCTCAGGTGTGTAGCCTGGGATTCATCTTTGACTCCTCCCTCTCATTATGCCTCAGATTCAGGCTGTTGCCAAATCCTGCTGCTTTGCTCTGTATCATATTGCTAGAATCTGTTCCTGCCTTGCTGTTGCCACTGAAAAAAACCTAGTCCACACTCTAGTCATCTCTCACCTTGACTACTGTATCTTCCTTCTTCCTGGTCTCCCCTGCTCTGATCTCGCCCCCCTCATCTATGTTCTTTGACCATATTAAGCCTCTCCTCCCTGCCCTACGGTGGCTCCCTCTATGGGAACACATTCAGCACAAGCTCTTGGTCTTCACCTTCAAGGCTCTTCATGGCCTTGCTCTCCCATGTCTCTCTGCTCTTGCATTCCTGCCCAGGAGCTTTAGTCCTCCTCTGCCCCCACCCTCGCCTCCTTGCAACTCCTCTGCTCCTCTAAATGTCTTTGCCCCTTCTTTCTTGCTGCACCCCCATGTCTGTAACTCCCTCCCTGGATACATTTGTTCTGCTCCCTCCCAACTTTCAAATCCCCCCTGAAAACCTTCCTCTTCCATCAGACTTTCCCTGGCTCACCATGAGTGAAATTACGTCCTCTTCCCTCCCTCCCTCCCTCCCTCAGAATCTCTTCCCTGTCAGCCTCATGAATGTATCCTTGTCCCTCCTGATTATCACCTCTCCCTTGTTCCCCCATTTCTTGTCTCTCTTTGATTGTAAGCCCCTTGGGACAGGGATGTGTTTATAACTACTGATTGTGTACAGTGCCAGGTACATCACTGGCGCTATATAAAATAAATAAATAATACCACCTCCTAGTGTCTGTAATTCAATAAAAACCGTCACACCATAAATAATATTGCACAGACTGCCTCAGTCTGCCTGCCTTCTGCTCTTGCCACGCAGCCTGTCTGCCTGCCCGGCGCCGCAATAAATAATATTGCACAATGTTGCACAATGCAGGGATAGTGACCGATTGTTCCCTAGGGTTGACACCTCACACAGTTTGACCCTGAGTCTCCCATAGACCAAAATGGAAGGCTCAGAGTCAAACCACAATAAGTGGAAATCTTGGAGTATTTTAGACTAAATGCTACCCTATAGCCATGCTGGGAGCCACCTATTTGAATCCCTCCCCACAGACCCTATCTGAGTGGGTGCTCCACGGCAGCGCCACTCAGTGGCCACGAAACCTCCCCCAATCACCTCTCTCATTTAAAAACACCATTAGCATTAGCTCCTGCCCAAACTAAGAAACTGAAACAGCCTATGTAGAATCATAGACTACTAGGCTGGATGGAACCTTAAAATTGTCATCTATTGCATTCCCCTGCTCACCTAATCCATCCATGACAGATCTAGTCTATTTTTAATACTTTATAATGATGTGGACTCTACGGCAACCCTTGGAACCCTTTGTTCCATTGTCTAAATGATTACTGTGGTTAGAATATTCTTCCTGATATTTAACCTAAATCCTTTCTCCTTTAGTTTATGCCTGCTTCCGCTCGTGCTGTCCTCAGGGGCCATGGAGAACAATTGATTGATGTGCTGCTTATTGCAGTCTGTTGCATATTTGAAAAATGTTATCACATCCTCCTTCAACCTTCTCTTCTATAGGATAAACATTCCGAGTTCCTTCAATTTTTCCTCATAGGCCCTTGCATTCGTTGCGGTCAATGTCTTTCCTAAAGTGTGGAGTTCAAAACTGGATGTAGACTACAGCTGAGATCTGACCAGGACTGAGAAGAATAGAACAGTTACTTCTCGTATCTTGAATGCATGCTCTGCTAATGCAATTAAAAATTGGATTTGTCTTTTTTTATGTTTATATAATCATATCACTTTACTGACTCACATTTGTAGTAGTTTACGATCTACTTTAACTCCAGATCATTCTCAGCAGTACCAGAGGCATAGCTAGGTTCGACTAGGCCCTGGTACAGAAAATGGAATGGGAGCTTCCCTCCCAGAAGCAACTTATCAAGGCCCACAAACCTCAGGGGGCCAAGCTCCCTGGTACAACTGAAGCAGCTGCATCATTACCCCTATTAAAGCTACACCCATGGGTAGTACTCGTGCCTAACGAGTATCCCCCAATTATCTGTTACGAAGATACTTTTAAGAAAACCATGCCATTCCTGTATATTTTGCAAGTGCTTGCACACTCAAATGAAAGAGTGTGACTAGAGTTCACTAAAGAGTGTGACTAAAGAGTTCACACAGTGACTACAGCAGTGGTTATGCACAAGATAGTTTATGTTGAAAAACACTGTCGGCAGCAATAAAACTAGCAAAGTAATTCCTTCTACTCCTCTCTTGCACCCATATAAATGGCTCCAAAACCTCTATGCTAAATGTATTCAGAATATTCAGAGAAATATTGCCTTTGGTCTTGTCCACATTTCTAATGGCAGTACGGCAACTGTTTGCTGAGGACTGCACACTTTGGTGTCATTAAGAGCAGCAGATGAAGAGGCAGACTATACAGGAAGTCAGTAGATGATAAAAACAGAATGGGATGGAAGGGACTAGAGCTGAAAGTGCGTACCTACAAAACAGGTCTACCCCTCAAATTTCTGGTACCTGAATTGATCCAATAACATTGGGTACCAATTGGTACCCAACTGCGAACCAATTTGGGTGCCCAATGTCCTGGAATGTTGACTTCTGGTCCTGGAATGTCGACTTACAGTATCAATTTTTTTCAGTTTTTGTAGATTGACTGACTTCCAAACCTATTTATTGGTTTTCTGACCCAAAAAGTCAACTTCTGGTCCCAAATTTTTTAATTTGTGTCCCAATTGTTTGGTTTTCCAATCCACTAAACTGATTAGTTTTCTGAAAATCAGAAAGTTGGTAATGGTAATCGGAAAAAAATACAGATTTTTCAGGTATCCAGGTACCCAATCAGTACCCAGGTCACCCATCAGGTACCCAAAAATGTGGGTAGTAACTGCGGGTACTAAATTAAGTACACATTTCAGCCCTAACAAGCTGTATGCCAAAATGAAGGCAAAATGGAAAACAGAGTGCACCTGACTGCCCTCCTATGGTTGTTAGACTATGGATCAAAGGAGAAAACCACAGCCACATTTTTTCAGAGAACGTATCTGTAAAATAATGTCACTACACATTTTGGGGTCACTTTCGGGTAAGAAGTGTTTTCTGGATATCTGTTGCCAAGAAATCAGATCTGCCTCTTATTTTTTCTGTAGAAGTCCACAGTGCACTAGAATTACTCCAACTATCAGCTTTGCAAAGGGACTGTTCAGAATACCTATCAGGATATTTGACTTATGGTGTTTTTAAACAAGCGCCTCCCCACCTATTACCCACTAATCACCCACCCATCATGCATGTTGCAGAGCTGCATTGGCGACATGCCATGCAACACGCATAATGGGTGGCTGATTGGTGGGTAATAGGTGCTTGTCTAAAAACATCCTTAGTGAATGCCTGAGTTATGACAGATGGTGACTGTAGCTGGGTGTCACCCCTGTCCCTGTAGGGGTGCTAAAGAGATAAGTTTGGAGAATTATCTTCAGGTGCCTAGCCCACACAATAGCATTAATTTGACCCCGAGGTCATTATACAGGTAAACCCTGCAGCCTTTTTTTTTTTTAACCACACCAAACGCCTGTTCCTAGGGTAAGTATTCCACCTTCAACCAGGCCTGGCCCAGCTCATACAAGTTAGTTAAGTCTGAGTAAGGTTGAGAATGTCTGGCCTCCAAACCACCCCACTATCTAGTCCAGTCTTCCAGGTAGGGACTTTCCCCAACAAGCGTGGGTACCCCAAAAAATCCAAATAATATAGCCTCTCTTGGGTGCATATACAAAGGTTAAATCCCACTGGTGCCAGGTTCTGTCAGCCTTCCTCTCTGCTTGGTTTTCTTCAACTAGCATTGACAGGCCTTTGCAAATCCTGCATGCCACGGAGCTCATACACCAAGAACCTTCTCTCAGCCTTCTCTCTTCAAGGCTTCCCTCTCTGAAAGTACTCAGTCTCTTTCTAGCCAGCTGAGGCTTTCCACACAGCTGCAGCCTCTCAGTTTGGGCCCTTAAAGGGCCAGCAGCCCACCAAAGCCCACTTTGCTTATCTGTGCTGTATCTTTGCCAAGACTTACCCCAGCTCCAGGGCATGATTCTGACAGGGCCCATGTGACCCACAAAAGCAGGCATCTACCCACTAAATTTCTGGTACTCAAATTGAATTGAATATGTTGTGTATTTTTCAGTATCCAAACCAGTTTTTGATCAAGTACCCAAAATACCAACAACCGATTACCAAAGTACCAACATTCTGACAACCAGTATACTGATATCTGTCCTGGATTTCCGCCCCCACCCCCCCAGGATTTTTCTATATTTTGGTGTACCAGTTGTCAGTATGTCAGTATTGGGTAACCAGTTGTCAGTATTTAAGTATTTCAGGTACTTGAATGGTATTCAGGTACCAATTTGGGTACCTGAAAATGTGGGTATTACCCATGGGTACCAAATCAGGTGCCTGTTTCAGCTCTAGCATCTCACACAGTGAAGACTATCAGAAGAGAAAGCAAAACAGAAGCAGCTTGGGCTAGAAACTCAAGAAAGCAGCTATTTCACCTTCTCAAATTTCAGACGTCTCTGGTTATCAAACCTATCATATGAAAGCAGTATCACTTCAAATTGGCATATCAAGCCAAGGTCAATGAGAACTGAGCTGGTGATTTCAATGAGAACAGGACTGCACCACCACATTATTCATCTAGTTCAGCACTTTTTAAAGAGCTTACGAATGGTTATCTGAATAAATAATCTGGCAATTTTCATCCAAATCAAGTTTTGCATCCAAAGTTCTGCTCCTCTCTTTGTGTCATACTTTCAACATGGACTTCGGTGTACTGCGCACAATTACACCACTCTCTTGGTTAAGTAAATTCAAACACATTTCTCAAAGTACCTTAACAGCATCTACTGATAGATGTGAAAAAAAATACAGGGTAACTTTCTTTGTTTTCTAGTACTGTTTGCCTGCCTTGAAGTTGATACTGCAGAGACTATGATACATACATAAAAAAAAAAGGCTTATCATGTTCTCTGCAATGTATATATCCCATACTAACAGGTTATTGTATAACCTTTTATATCAGTATTACATAATGAATTAGGGCACACATTCATAAGTGTTGTTTTCATGGTCTCTAGTGGAGAGAAGGAGGCTGAGACGCGGCGCGGGAGCTGGTTATAACACAGCCATCTTGGGGACTACTTTATTTTCCTGAAAACAACAGGAACAGGGAGTGGGAGCACTGCCTGAAAAATGTGCACACCTCCCAAACCTCACAATAAGAACATCACAATAAGCTTTTTCTAAAGGAACTAAATCAGAGGGACTCTTTCCCACCTTTTTCTTCTATTATGAAAACCAGGGTAATTCTGAGCATTGTTGCTTCCTAGACTATTGGGCCCAACTCAGCAAAGCACATAAGCATTGCGTCTTAAAGCATGCAATCACTTGCAATGAATTGTCAGGGCTGGGCGTTGAACCCCTGGGCTTAGGACTTGAATGGGGCTGTCTTTTTCCCCCTGCACCTCGTCTCTACAGGAGTTGGCTTCCCTACGATGGTATTCTCTCTCTCATTCTCTCTCTGGGTAATTTCAGACGTGACGGGGCCGATTGGCCCCAGCATGGAATCACCCCTTTGATTCCCCGCTGGGGCCACCACGTAATCTGGGGGAGGGGGGGCGGCGGGGCTGTGCAGCGCAATGTGCGGCCGCACAGCCCCGCCCCCCCATGCTGCCCCGCCCGCCCGCCCGCCCAATTCGACCACGGCCCGAAATCCCGCCGCGGATTCTGGGCTGTGGTCTGGGGACAGATGTTACGGTCCCCTTCATCACGGGGGGGGGGGAAATCACATTCACCACGCAAACGGCGCCGGTCCCACCGGGACCGCCGTTCACGTGGTGAATGTGATTCGCCCCCGTGATTCATGGGGGTGAACATCTGGGGGGGAACTTCCGTTCCCCCCAACAGACGTTCCGTGAAGTGATCACCATGTGGGGATTCACTGTGGTTGACTGTGATCACGTAACATCTGAAAATACCCCCTCTCTGTCTCTCTCTCTCTCTCTCTCTCTCACACACACACACCTGCTAGAGGGCGTGGACTCACCTGCCACAACCTGACTGGTTCTCTGCACTATTTAAGGCTGCTGAAGGCTGTGGCAGGTGCGGAGCTTCTGTTAGTCTGTCCCTGATTCTTGCTCTGCACACATCTATTGCTATACCCCTCTAGATTGGGTTCTGCTCACACTTCTGCTTTGTGTCAGTGTTCTTCCTTGCAACCCTGTGTCAATTGTATTGCCCCGGAGCCTGACATGAATTAACTTGACAGCTCAAGTGCTAGAAGATAGACACATACTTAAGTATCTTGCTGGATCAAGGCCTCTCCCAATATATTTCCTGAATCACTGGCCTACAAAAATAATCAAAAAGCTCCTCTATTGTGACCATCCATATACATTCACAAGAATCGCATCAATCTTGTCTGGGCTAAATTTTAGCTTACCTTTTCTCACCTAAATAAAAATATTGATTAGCTAATGAAAAAGGCAAGAGATTCCATAAGATGCTAACCAGAGTCATAGGCTTATTACTTATTTATTATGATGATTATGATTATGATTATAGTGTAAGCAGTGTACCTGGTACTGTACAATCAATAGTTATAGACAAGTGCCTGCCCCTGAGGTTCACAATCTGAGAGAGAGAAGGGAGGAGAAGACAAGGGAGAGGTGATGGTTGTACGTCCGCCAATCGATTGCACAACATAAGCTGCTGAGTACACCGAGTGGCATCTTATACACACTTAATGGGAAGAGGGTACCTAGGTGATGTCCTGAGGTAAAAATGAGGAAGTGTTCATGACATCCTCAGACCCTCAATCTCCAGGGCCACTTTTAGATGTGCGCAGCGTGAAATCCCGCTGCATATAAAAATCCCACGGGTGGGGTTTAGACGCAACGTCACGCATTAAAGCTGGTTGTGTGTTCTTTTAAAACCACAAATTAAATACCTCGACAACATGTCACGTGTTAAAACCAGCTGTGCATTTTTTTAAAACCATAAATTAAATTCGCGATTTTAAAAGAATGCACGGCCGGCTTTAATGTGCAACATGACACTTCTAAACCTCACCTGCGAGAATTTTACACACAGTGTGATTTCATGCTGCGTGTGCGCAGTGCACATCTAAAAGCAGCCTACGTTGAATGGTGATCCTTTAAGGGCTGTCACCACATCCTGCAGGGCACATAGCCTCATCAATTGAAAAAACAACGGTCCATGTTATCAATGGCTGATGATCAAACATATTTGTGTAAAAAAAAAAAGATCTTTACTATCCCTGGCCATATGGAAATCATCTACTACAGTAGCCAGCAGTGTTTGAGTGATTTAATTGATATAGAATAATTCTATTCTCAAACAGATGCTTTTAAGATGAAAGGGTTAATGTATGGAGCAAGAATAGTAAAAGGACAATGTGGTGGTTGGAAAAAATGACCGTGTTATATGACTCTGACCTCCATTTCATAATGTGCAGTTAACAGCAGGTTAATACTGTAGCATGCCACTGATTTGAATAGGACAAAATATACATTCACATATATAGCTATGCTGTTTTAGTAAACCCCAAATATATTTGTCATTATGCTGTACTGCCAACACTCATGAGACTCGTACTTTGTGGTGTTTGTTTTTAAAGCCTTAGACCCTGGAATCAAAAGAGTCTGATTAACAGATTCTGAGCTTTCATTACAAAAACATAATTAAAATATTAGCATAAAAAATTATTTCAAGTTGGGTAAAGTGAACATTAGAAGCTCAAATACCAGAAGACATCCCCACAACAATTTTTTGTTAAATCTCGTGATTTTAAAACTGCATGATTTTATTGGGAGCTCTGACTCATGATTTTTGTGTGCTTGTGGTTGGTAATACTGCATCATTTAAAATTTAATCTAATTTCTTTACTTACGCAGTTGTCCCTTTAAGTCCTAGGCTCACTACATAAAACTTGCACCCATGTTCCAGGAATTTAGATCTTCAGGGGGAAATTAATAAATCTACTTTTCAGATAGTATCTTGGGGTTGCCTATTATGCTTTTTTCATGGGATAGCAGGTGCTCACGTTAATAATATTTTAATGCCTTTGAAAACTATGAACTACAGAACTTTCAGAGCTGTTGTTTATACACAGCGGGTGAAAACAGACATGACGCTAACCACCCTTGGTGGTCATTTATGCATGTTTCAAGGCTGCATAGGGCACCAATACAACCCTGCAACATACATAAATAACCACCAAGGGTGGTTAGCGTCATGTCTGTTTTCACCCAGCTTCTACTGACTGAGTATTCATCCCCTCTACTAATTAGTGCACACTTAATGGGAAGCCTGTTAAGTTAGATAGCTTTATGGTGATGTATATGTATAGTAAATTATACACGGGGAATGCCAAGCAGTGTAGCAGCCACTTACCACTTTCTCACATTCCTTTTCATCACTGACATTACATGAAACAGAAAGTTTTAGGTATTATGGAGCAGCAGGATCGGCTTCATAGTTAAGGTTACGTTGCATCCTCTGCTTTAATGCATGAACATTCTATTGCTTATAAAATAGGCACCATTTGTCTTATTTGTTTGAAATATAGCAGAGAGGATCACTTGCATATGGGCTACAATCTGTCCATATTTCATACAAATTGAATGAAAAACAAAAATGTTCCAGTGGTTTAGAATTGTTGCAGTCAATAATGTATGTTCCATGCACTGTCAATCATGTATTCTCATTCTATGCTCTGCCAACCCCAACTGGGGGTGATTTCAGACGTGACAGGGTGGCTTTGGCCCCATCATTGAATCACCCTTTTGATTCCCCGCTGGAATCGAACCATCACGGCCAGTAGACATGCCGGCCGATCCCGGCGGGGAATCTGGGGGCGGGGGCTGCGTGGCACAATGTGCGGCCGCACAGCCCTGCCCCCCCCCCCATGCTCCCAAGGCCACCCGCCCTCTGGGGTATTGACCATGGCCCAGAATCGGCGGCGAGAATGGCCGCCGATTCCAGGCTGTGGTCAGAGACCAGACAAGACGTTACCACACTCAACCACGGTGAATCCCGCCATGGTTGAGCATTGTAACGTCACGTCTGCTGGGGGCAAAAAGTGATTCCCGCCAGGTGTTCACCCCTGACGGGAATCACTTTGACCACGCTTTCGGAGATGGTTCCCGGACCATCCTCGAAAGCGTGGTTATTTTGATTCCCGCTGGAGGTTCACTGTGGTGAACATATGGCGGGCATCAAACAGATGTTACGGGACCATTCCCCACCACAGGGGATTGTCTGTGGTTGAGCGTGATCTCGTAATGTCTGAAAATACCCTGGGAAGTTGGAAGCATCTGTTTAGGAAAGAGACAATAAGGGGTTCTCTGATGTCCCCTGTCACAGTGCTGCAGGAGGCGTTTGGGATGCCAATTGGGCAGCATTTGTGTGTCAGTCATGTCTCTTGGTTGCTGAGCTGCTTTCCCCTCTTCTCTGCCTTGCTGCCTGATGTCCTGACATTTTTGTTTTTGTCCCAGTATTTGCAGGACTTGTATTTCCACAACTTCTGTTAAAATCACAAATGTTTAATTTCTTATAAAATTGGGCCTTTTATACAATACTTCTTAAATTTGTCAGGGATAATTCCTTGGGTGAGGGATACACTCTGACCAAATTTAATCAAAATTGGAGTTAAAAACAAAGACATAACAGCTGGAAATGTGTGCAAAAGCCACAGAATGTACATTACTTATAAACTAGGAACTCGTTATCCAAACTTTATGAAATGTGGCAGCAATGATAACTGGGATGAGGAGTACAAACTATCCAAATTTCATCTAAACTGGATGGAAAGCAAAGATGTTATAGTCGGAAATGCATCACAAACCACAATGCATATAAAAATGGTACCCTTTATTCAATCATTTTGATATTTGGCAGTGAGTAAGGGGTACATTCTCTCCACTTATCATGCACATTGTATGGAAAATGAAGACATTACACCATGATATGTATGTTCAAAAATATTACAATTTTTAATTCCAAAATTTTCATTTTAATTCTGAAATTTTGTTATTTTTTCATTTTTGTTTTTCTGGTATTAAAACCAAAAACAAAAAAACAAAATGAAATACACATCCCTACTGTCAGTTAATTTCATGGAGTGTCCCCTTGTTCTAGTTCTGTTACAGAGGGTAAATAAGTGTACTCTATTTAGTTGTTTCACATCACTCATAATTTTATAAACTTCTATCATATCCTCTCAGTCGTCTCTTCTCCAAGCTGAAGAGTGCTAATCTATTCAGTGTCTCTTCATACGGGAGCCATTCCATATGCTTGATAATCTTTTTTGCCCTTCTCTGTACCTTTTACAGTTGTAGTATGGCTTTTTTGAGATGGGGCAATCAGAACTGTAGACAATATTCCAGGTGTGATCGTATCAAAAAACACATAATGAAGATCTGTACTGTAATGTGAATAGTGGCATGTTTTGGAATAAGAAGGCATGTTAGCAAATGTCATGCAGCTCAGAATATTGTACTTTGGTTCCAAAAGTTGAGGGATGCTCAGTAAGCTCATGTGTTTAAGGTCAGGAACTGGGTGCTGATGATAGGCGATCAGCTCTCCAATTTTCCTGGACATGACAGTGTCCCTTGAAAACCATTATACACGTACCCCCACACATCTAAATGTATTACAGACCTGTTATTCGTGAATATCAAGTGGTTAAACTCCACTTGTCGGTGGTAGTAGGGTATTTTCAGATGGGATGGTGCTAGTAGCTGCCACACTTTGATCCTGTCAGGGGTGAGAGACCTTACCCCAGGCAGGATCTGGCCCCGCTACTGAACAAATGTGCCAGTGGCCAGGGCTGGGGAGGGGGCGGGCGACATGGAAACATAGTCTGCACAGTCCCCTCCTTGACAAGTGGGTGCGGCAGCCTACGAGGTCGCTGTGCCCGCCCGGAAAAGCTCAAGCCACCAGCTGGAGTTAGGTAGAACGGGCCATCATACATGACAACCCACTCTACAGCGGTCTGGGGATGGCTTCCCCAAACCATGGCAAGGCTAACTCGGGTTGCAAGGTGGCAGGGAGTCGAGCTCACAACCTGGAGTTAATCCTGACAAGGTCCAGGGAGTGTTTGCTTCCACCTGCAGTAAACATCTGGCGGGCAGGAATACACGTGATGCCACCATGTATGGCCACACTGAGTTAAGTATGGCCACCCTTGGTAGCATCATGTCTGAAAATACCCAATATGAACAACTGGAATTTTATATACAATTAAAAGATAAAGAGCAAATTCTTACATTTTTAAAAAGAATAAATTGCATGTCCATACATTTAATACTAGTTAGTGAAATAAATGGGAAAGAGAAATGTGAAAGTCTTCAGTCCAGCTATCATTACATGAAATGAAATCTTAATATATGAGAAGTTTATCTATTTTTGCCTTTTCCTGGTTTCAGTATGACAAGCTATGTTGAACAGATGTTAATTCTTTTGAGGAATTGAACATTTCTGTCATAGGAAATAGAGGTATTACTTTTCCACACCATAAAGAAATGTTAACTTTACTATTAGTAACTAAAAAATTAGGTAGACTGAATGTTCTGTATTTTCATCTGACAGAACTTAGACATAAGTTGTTCTGGTTATTAGGGGTGTGCATTTCATTTTTGTTATTATAATTAAAAAATGAAATATGGATTTTTGGTTTTCTTATTGAATAACAAAAATGAAAAAACATAATAATGAAGAAACAAAACAAATTTGTTTTGTTATTATGAATTAATATCAAAAACCTGAAACAAACTTTTTCAGCTGTACCTTTTTTGTTTTACATCCAATTTTGGTGAAACATGGCAGTATTTTTTTCCAACAGAGGGCATCATGTATCCCAAATTTCAGAGAGATTGGATAAAGAGATACGATTATGTAAGCAGTTAAATCCTTTATTTCAGATTTTACAAAAATCTGAATACACATTCCTGGCTGTATTGTCTTTCTCTCCCATATGATTTGGATGAAACGTGACAAGGTTATGCCTCTCCATAAGAGTACTAACTTACTGCATGCTTCCAGCATTCAAGGACCAATCCTGGGTCGCTCTGAGGCAGGCACAGAAGGGACATAACTGGGACTACAAGGCAGAGGGCAGGGGGATGCATCCCAGCAATCAGGAGACACGGTTTACACATCCAGGCTGGCCCAATTGTCATCACAATGACATCCTGCAGCACTGTGACAGAGGACATAAGAGAATCCCTTATTGGCTCTTTACTAAGCAGATGCTTCCAACTTCCCATTAATAAGTGAGAGAGAGGGGTTGAGGTGCTCACATCAGAGAATTATATATGGGTGGCATTTCTGCTGGCCAATTGGCATCACAAGCACATCTTGTACCACAGTGATGAACATTAGAGCATCCCTGGCATAGACTCATACTCTCCAGATCATGTGCAGGCTTATAACTTTGGGTCCCTTTATAAAATCTCTCCTATTTTTGGCAGAGATGATACTGAAGATCCAAGATACAATCCTGCCAAATTTCATGTGAACAGACTGGAATATAAAGATGTTACAGCCAGAAATGCATTTACAAGTAAATCGCTTATAACATTGGGACCCTTTATGCAATACTTATGAAGTTTGTCAGAGGTTGTACCCTTGGCGAGGGGGATAATCTTGCCAAGTTTAATCTAAATCACATGGGACAAATCATTCAGGAATGTGTACACAGAATTTTGTAAAAACCAAATATCAACTTATAAAATCAGATCCCTTTATCTAATCTTTCTGAAATTTGTCACACATAATGCCCTCCTTTGGGGGTACATCACTCCCAATTGTCATGCAAATCAGATATAAAATAATAAAGTTATAGCCAAAAAAGTGTTTTACATTGAAACCAATGGAAATCAAAAACGAAAGTAAAACGAAAACAAAACAAAAAATAACGAAATGTAATGAAATCAAATGACATTTTAATAATGAAAATGAAATTAATAGCGAAAACAAAAGAGGGTTACTGTCCACATCCCTACTGGTTACGTTCTTGCATGTCAATAAAGGTGTTGCATGAACTAATTCTTTTGCTTTGTTTACTAAATAGAAATTTCTGCAATATTTTATATTCATAAATTTAGAGAACCATTTCTGTTCAGGAATTTCATATTTTATTATTATACTCAGGAAATAATTTCCCCCCACCATGTATTTCACCAATTTATATTGGGTTATTAATAGTACAGTGGGTTTTTTTATTTGCTCTGTAGGAGGTATTTTAAGTTTTTTAAAGACACATCTCAAATAAAGAAATGAACTGTATACTTTGATGTGTAGTACTCTTTAATATTTTTAATTGTTTGTAAAATCTTCATTAAGTTATAAATGGGACAGAAAATGTTAAGTTATTATTATTTAATGATTTGTCAGTGTTTTTAATAATTATATACTGTGAGGAAAAAGTGGTGATTATAAAGTCATTTAAAAGTGTGACAGAAGAGTAGCCATTATGGAATGATTATAAAGTGTGAAGGAAAGCTGGTCTGCTACTTACAGAGATACAGATTTGACTATTCTACCTTTAAAAAAAACAGGGAAATTTCATAATAAAAAACCCTTTAGTTTAAGAAAGGAGATAAGGCCCTTGAAAATTCAGTCCTGCTCCAAAAAGCATGGAAATTGCAAGTTAAGGCCACAGCCTTTATTTGTGCACCAAGAAAACAGCAAAGATTATGTATATATTGCTCTCTCTTGCAGCTTAGGCTCCATACATTCATGCTTAGCCTTGCTCTTTCTGTTCCAATCTTTACTTTGCAGGTTGGCAGCAACATTGACACTCAAAAACAGGAGCAGGTCAAAGGTCAGCTTTTATATGGGTTCAGGAGAATGAGACAGCCTTAACTTCATAAATTTAAGGGGGGGCACAGCTCAAGTGATAAGAGCGCGTGCTTTGCATGTATAAGCTCCCAGGTTCAATCCCCGGTATCTTCACCTCAGGATCCCTGGTAGCACGCCTGGGGGAGGCCTCCACTGTGGGCTTGGAGGGGCCTCAGGTAGCATGCCGGGATGGCCCCTGCCAGAGACCCTGGAAGAGCCAGATTTGGACCCAAATTTGAAACCCTTGCTGCCATGTCAGGTTGTGACAATACTGGGCTAAGATGGACCATTGGTCTGACTCAGTTAGGCAGTTTAAAAAAAAAACAAAAAAAAACTTCTGTGCCATGTAAGCAGTAAAGACATTGTACAGTCTCACATATATTGTGTGTGCTTATAACTTAGGCTCCATGCACTCACACTTCTGTCTCTTTTGCTTCCTCATACAAGGGCATGTACACATTCAGAAAGCCTGGACAGTTCCTGGAAATATGGGTTGGTTAGTACCTTGGTATTTCTTAGTCAAAATAATTTCCTCTTTCCTGTGAAGGACAGTCAGTGTTGTGGGAGAGAGCGAGCAGATGCTTGTGAGCATGAGCTAACCATCTAGAAATAGACATCTTCATCTTTTCCTCCCACTGTCCGCAATGTAATAAATAAATAATAATACTTTTTACTTGTATTTAGCACTCGGAGCTCTTCAAATAGCCAGGGCCTCCCCACAACCTCCCTGTCCAGGTACTGTGCACTTAACCACTATAACACACTGGTATAGAGAAGTGAAATTGTTGATGATGGCCTCAGTTTTCCCTACAACCCCCCCTCTGCTGTATGACCAAGGGCCAACAAACGTGGACCCAGAGGGCTTGAAAGGACAGCCCCCAGACATGGCCAAGGACCGTCAAACGTGGGGAAAAGGGCTTGAGAGCATAGCCCCCCATTATGAGCAAGAGGGGGGCTTGTATGACAGAGTAAGGATCGGGCCCAGCCACCATGGAACCCAGCAGAAAGTAGGTCGCTCTTGTGAAATACCAGCCTGAACCTGGGGAAAGAGAGGAAAAAGGAAAATGCCTAGAGTAAAGTATGGGGCCATTAAGAGGCATTCTTCCTATTCAGTAGAGCACCGATGACTGGAACTTGGAGCAGCAACACACACCCCTTTAGGAATAAAGAAATCCAGGAGTTCCCTTTGTGTCCCAGGAAGCTGATCGTTAGTCCTCTCCTCCCCTCCTTAACTACCCTCCAGCCACTGTTGTTTACTCTTTCCACCTGTGTCAAAGATACCTTATGCATCTTGTATGGCCCTTTTTGTGATGGAAGTGGAAGTTGGATTTCTCCCCTCGTTAGCTCACTGTGTATCCCAAATGACCAATCGTAGCCTCCCCAAATCCTTTGTTCAGTACCCTATAACTGCCCCTGGTTTTCCCATCAACCTCTGAGAAATCTTGGGACCCAGATACGTGCAGGTCACTCTGTACGTGTCTGGCTTAAGGGATCTCCCAGACTCTGGTCTGCCCCTTCTCCTTCCTCCATCCCCCGAACTCCGCTAGATCCGTGGGCCGCCTGTCCCGTCTCAGCAGGCAAGGAAAGGTAACCACAGGTCCAGACTTTCCCAACCAACTGGGGAATCCCCCCCCCTCCTTTTCCCTACAAAGGGATATATATATATATAACAGCGCTGGTCTGGCTGGCGGGATTTAACAAGGGGAAAACACAAGTGGCTTGTGGGGATTGTAGGGAAAAGGAGGGAGGGGGGTGTTCCAGTGTTGGCTCAGTGAGGGGGAGCAAGAGAATGCAAAAGAGAGAGAGAATGAGAGAGATAGAGAGAGAATGAGAGAGAGAGGGGGGGATTCCCCAGTTGGTTGGGAAAGTCTGGACCTGTGGTTACCTTTCCTTGCCTGCTGAGACGGGACAGGCGGCCCACGGATCTAGCGGAGTTCGGGGGATGGAGGAAGGAGAAGGGGCAGACCAGAGTCTGGGAGATCCCTTAAGCCAGACACGTACAGAGTGACCTGCACGTATCTGGGTCCCAAGATTTCTCAGAGGTTGATGGGATATCTGAACCAACTGGGTAATCCCCCCCCCCCCTCTCTCTTTCATTCTCTCTCTATCTCTCTCATTCTCTCTCTCTTTTGCATTCTCTTGCTCCCCCTCACTGAGCCAACACTGGAACACCCCCCTCCCTCCTTTTCCCTACAATCCCCACAAGCCACTTGTGTTTTCCCCTTGTTAAATCCCGCCAGCCAGACCAGCGCTGTTATATATATATATATCCCTTTGTAGGGAAAAGGAGGGGGGGGGATTCCCCAGTTGGTTGGGAAAGTCTGGACCTGTGGTTACCTTTCCTTGCCTGCTGAGACGGGACAGGCGGCCCACGGATCTAGCGGAGTTCGGGGGATGGAGGAAGGAGAAGGGGCAGACCAGAGTCTGGGAGATCCCTTAAGCCAGACACGTACAGAGTGACCTGCACGTATCTGGGTCCCAAGATTTCTCAGAGGTTGATGGGATATATATAAACTTGTTGTTATTGGACACCTGTCTCTCTCTCTTTCTATTTGGGGAGGGTACATAAACTGCCTGTAGCGAGTATTGTCCTCAGCTTGATCCCTTGAACATGAGAGGACCCCCTATTTTGACTAAATTTGGCTAATTCCTCTAAATTTAAAGATAGAGCAGATATTGGGAAATCAACCCCCCAATAATCTCATATGGTAGGGGGTCTCGTGTTAACAAAATGTCCAGCTGCTCCTCACCAGTGCAGAGTGAACTCTCTCACAGCTAGCAACAAGGTATTTGCTGTCTTTTTCAGCGTCATCCTAACTCTGGGTGTTTTCAGACGTTACGAGATCACACTCAACCACAGTCAATTCCCTGTGGTGGCTGTGATCACGGCACGTCTGTTGGGGGGAACGGATGTTCCCCCCCAGATGTTACCACAGCGGGGAATCACATTCGCCATGCGAGCGGCCGAAGCGGCGAAGCCGGAGGCCGCCGCATGGCGAAGGCGATTCCCCGCCGGGGTGAAGCCCGCTGTCACTTCTGGATGGTGGCCACGGCCCAGAATCCCCACAGGGATTCCGGCCCATGGCCAAATTGGGCGAGTGCTGCAGCTGCATTGGCCGCGGCAGCCGCCCGTCTCCCCAGAGGGTGGACGGCGGGGAGCGTGGAGGGGGCGGGGTTGTGCGGCCTCACGTTGCACTGAGCAGCCCCGCCCCCTCCCCGATTCCCCACTGGGATCCCCCGGCACGTCTGTTAGGGCGTGACGGGGTCATCCCGGCGGGGGATGAATACATTGATTTCGTGACGGGGCCCCGTCATGTCTGAAAACACCCTCTGTGGTAATGATTTGCTGCTTCCTCAAAGCAATAAAGGATGCTGTATTATTTATTTAGTGTCAAAAATGCACCTGGCACTGTGATAATCATTAATTAGAAAGAGGTCCCTGCCCCTAAGGGCTTACAATCTAGGGGAGACAAGGGAGAGAGAAACAAAGGGAAAGACAGGGATAAATTTGTGAAGTTGAGAAGTCATAGATGCATTTGCTTAGCTTGCATGGGGAAAGGCGGCACTGCATGAAAGGATGGAAAAGTGACCAGTCAGTGGGAATGAGAACAGCTAGGGAAAGTCTGACAGGAGAGGTTTTCAGGAAATATTTGGAGGTTTTTTGGAGGGAACAGAGGGAATGCATTCAGGGAGGGAGATCTAGGCATAGGGGGAAGCATGAGAGATGGAACAAATATATTTTGAGGATCAGGAGACTCAGGAGTAGAAGAAAAATGAAGCTCCTGTGTGGGAATGTGGCCATACTTCCATGTTCATGCTATGCTTTCTTCCACTGTTTCCCATTGTCTTTAGTGCCATGTAGATACTAGTAACTGTGGAATCACTGGTATAGATTAACGTTGACATTTTTACCTTGCATTATCCAACCCTGTGGAACAGTTTTAGATAATGTGGTTAAATCAACTGTGAACACTTTCAGTGTGCAGGCTCTTGTGTCACACTCCCTCCCCACCCCCGTTGGTAGCCCCTCATGAAGATGAATTAGGCCCTTTTTACACAAGACGCACTTACTCATGCTCACGTATGCCCACGCAGCAGACATGTGGGTGCGTCCCATTTGAAAGCGGCAGTGGGTGGGTGGGCCTGTGTGCATACTGAACCTCCACCCATCGCCCCCGCATGGAGCAACCAGCGAAAATGCTGGTTGCTCTGTGTGGGGTAACGTGTGGAGATGTGGGGGTGGATGGGTGTGTGCCAATGTGCACCCACCCCCCGCATCAGTATGCCCATGGACCACTCCCTCAGCTGTGGCCCATTTAAAAAGGGCCTTAGTAACACTAAATAAGCTGGGGGCCAGAATGACCTCATAGTGGAACCTGCTATCTGCTGATTGTGTTGAAATCCCAACTGGTATCCTGCTCCTCCTCTGCCACCACCCTCACCTGCTCCTGAGTCTCCTGCTCTCTTAAGCGTCTTTGCCCCTTCTCTCAATCTGCCCTCTGTGCTTGGAACTCTTTTTCTAAACACACATGCTCTTCTCCTTCCCTCACAACCTTCAAATCCTTTCTTAAAACTTTCATCTTCTGTCAGCTCCTCATCCCCACATACTGCCTACTGATGTTCACCCTACTGTCTTTTCATTCAGGGTTCCCTTCTCCCCTGTAACTAAGCTAAGCACGTGAACCTTCAAGAATGTACCAGTCTCTTCTTACGTTCCCCTCTCCCTTGACTCCCCCATCTTGCCTCGCCAAGATTGTAAGCCCCTTGGGGCAAAACTCTATGTTCTGTCTTTAATGATTGGTGCCAAACACATTGCTGGTGCTATATAAATATTTAGGATTCATAAAATGAAAAATTTTAGGGCGATTCCAGTTGGGACAAATGAGCAGAGGACCAGGACTAGATGAACTGAAAGGGGCATAGGTGTGGCCTGTCACCTTGCTACATCTTTCCACTAATTAAGGTAATTTTTCTTCTGAAGCACTTCTCTCACCGAAAAGCTTGTAATTCCACCTATTTGTCATTCCACTGTATTCCTCTTTTCATTCCACTCAGTTCCTTTCTGGTGTATCCTATCCCTGTTCCTCTCTGTCATTCCATCCATTTCACTCAGCCTTCCTGCTGCTTTCCTCATTATCCCACACCCACTTTCCCCATCAGTTCCCAAAGATGCAGCTCTGTTGTATTATTTCACAGGTAGTTAGTTGTGTCTGTGAATGAGAATAGGATTTGGCATTACAGTGTCTTTCACTTCAGTGTACCCCTAACCTGCAGAGGAAGAGAACTGGGGCTGAAAGATCAAGGCAAAGTGTGGGTGAATGGAGCCTAAGTTGTAAGCGAGCACAATATATGTGAGACTATACTCGTCTTAACTGCTTACATGGCATGGAGGTTAAGGCTGTCCCGTTCTCCTGAACTCATATAAAAGCTGACCTTTGACCCGCTCTGGTTTTTGAGCTTCAGTTTTGCTGCCAACCTGCAAAGGAAAGATTGGAACAGAAAGAGCAAGGCTAAATGTGGACAGTGGATGCTTGGAGCCTAAGCTTTAAGGGAGCACAATATGTGATAATGTACATCATCTTTGCTGCTTTCATAGCACGCAAGTTAAGGCTGTGGCCTTAACTTGCAATTTCCATGCCTTTGGGGGCAGGACTGAATTTGCAAGGGCCTTAACTCCTTTCTTAAATCAAAGGTTGTTTGACTACGTAATTATTTAATACAGGTATGTGCCATCCTTTGATAGCGTGTTAGCGTTTGGTCGGCATGTGCTAGACCTTAGTAGTGTGTTTATGAACAAGGTTTTCCCCTCCATCATCCTCTCTGCAGAAATGGAATCTAGCATTAAAAAGATTCTCCAGTGCCCTTGAGAATGCATTTTTCTTGCTCTTTTTTTTCTGTCACTTAATAGGGTTTGAAGTTCTAAAGTTATTCATAAATGGAGAGCTAGTGATTATTTTGTGAAGAAGAGCTCTTAAAAATTCAAACTGCTTGTGAAAATGGCCTAAAACAACTAGATGACATATGTTGGTATGCAGCTGGGTGAACCATTCTGGTCAGGCCCAGCTTGTGTCCTGTCTGCATTGCTCCATGGTAACCATGGCAATGGGACTGGGTTTGCACAAAGCCTAACAAAGGAAACCTTCAAACGAGTAAAGGAAAATGACACCAGGGAATTGTGAGTGCTCAAGATTTCTGCTGGTGCTAAAAGACTGATTTGTCCTTTTGAAAAATATTTAAATTTACTTATCTCTATACTGTCCCTTTAAAAGCCAAGTATTTTCTTTCCCTTTAACTGCTTGAACAGTCACACATTACAAGTTTTAAATCTCAGCTCTCATGATCGCCTCCTAATCGTGTGAAATCAAGTATCTGAAGAATTCAGACTGTTTTCACCCATCCAAACTACTGGCAGTAAATATTATATATGGCCAAACAATACAGTAATACTATAAGGGGAAATGTGAATATTTATTATCTTGATTTTATTAAATGCCAAGCTTCTGATAGAAGCAAAATATTATTTGAAAATTGCATCACAACCCACTTATCATTGGTACAACTTGCTTATTAGATTTGATGAGTTGAAGATATTAACATTTATATGTTAATAATACACAAGTTATGTGGCTATGTACATAACTCTTAATTTGTTTAGGGTTGTGAATATTGTTCACTGTGAACTCTCCAATAATCCTTTTCTTTAACATAAATCATTAATATTTTCAAATTAGGTCTCTTGGGAGACATTGTGAAATATTGTAGAAATTTCATATTGTAAATTTGTGAAAACATTTGTAAACTGTAGAATTCTAACAAGGAGTTCATCATATTAATGTTTTTGTTAAATGCTGTAAACATATAGGTCCAGTTCAAACTATGACAAATGCTGTGGTATCTCTGCTGTGTTCACACATTACTCAAGTTGTAAGGTGCATGGTAATTGCCACTCACTGGCCTGGCTGCTAATTAACACAAACCTTACAACTTATGTAAGGTTTTTGTACCTCATTGGCCTGAGGTACAGTGAGCAGCAACTACGACTTACAGGCAGGCCTTAATTGTAGAATTATAGGTCCACTCACCTGCTCCCCTCTGATGAGTTCGGTGAGTGGATTTTTACTTCCCCACTGCATGTCCCATTCTGGTGAATATTTATTTATTTATTTATACCATTTATATCTCACCTCTCCTGTTTAGGCAGCTCGAAGAGGCTTACAAAAATTAAAATATTTTAAAATATACATAAAATATACAAAATATATCAAAGGGATGTATAAAAGAAAATAAAAAACCAATCCTTCCCACCCACCCTCACCCCCTTTCACCCATCTCCCTCACCTAAGGCTTGGTGGAACAACCAGGTCTTGCACTGTTGCCGAAATGAGGAAAGGTCCGGGGCCACCCGGGCCTCCATTTGAAGGGAATTACACAGCCTGGGCGCCGCCACCGAGAACACCCTCTCCATTGTAGCCCCCCTGCACCACCCGGAGGGACACCAAGAAGGGCGCCCCTGGTGGACTGCACGGGTCGATCCAGGGCACAGAGAGTGAGGCGGTTGTGCAGATAGACATTTTTGGCTGGCTAGTGAATTATTTATAACTTTTGCAGTCCTGCTTAGAGGTAAGCAAACATAACAAGTGGGCACTTGTAAGGAATAACAGTTTCATAGAGGAAGGAGTGACATGGAGCACACACACACTTGACATGGAGCACACATACTTGTGAACATTCACTCTATCAGAGATACCCTAGAATAAATACCGCTCACTATAGCCTATGGACAAAAACGTATACATAAAGTTAAATTTACTACAAAAAAATTGGCTGTCTAAGTAAATGAGACCTATTCAGAGAATCCAGACAAGTGAAATCTAACCCTTGAAAATTTTGCCCAAAGCCAGCGCACAAACAACATAAAGCTACTCGCCACCAGATTATTTAACAAGAAGGGATGCTCTATCGACCCTTTCTTACTTGACCATCTTACCCCTGTGGAATGCTGCGACATAGCAAAACCAAGAGGAAGAGGGCATGGCTAAGACATAAAAGGGTATGGAGCAGGTTTTCACTCACAACTTCTAAGTAGTAAGTGGTATTTTTGAGCACTGGTGAAATTCAGTTTGCACTTAAATCAAGTAAGGCTTCTTCAGTTTATTTCAGACCTGTTCTAAAACATTTGTGTGTCTAATTCTATTCCCTTTGAATTCAATGTGAGCTTTGCTTTGAGTCAGCTGGGAGTGGGCCCTGAGAAACTTTTGAGTTTAGCAGCTACTTCGACTAATTGCTTTAGTCCTCAGGATAAATCTCCGGTGGAAATCAAAGCAGCTTTGAACCACAGAAATGAATGCTTTATCTTGGCATTATGAATAATTTAATGTATCTACATGCAAACATTCCTTTTCATATAGCTTTCTCACTGTCAGGGGAATCCTGCTTGCAGAACTGGTTCCCTCCCACAATACTAAGCAGTAGCTGCACTAATCTGAAAACTTTTACACTATGAATTAGCAAACATGTTTTTGCTTCTGGTATGCAACCGCTGTGATCAGGAGAATAAAGGATGGATTAGGCAAAAATGCAGACTGGATGTTGCATGCTTTGATGCCACAAGGACTTCCCCCCTCCCCTTCCTCTTTATAATATATAGTATTTATCATACACTCTCATATGATAAATCTTACCACAGGTTAACATTTTTGTATCTGATTTCATTCCCTGCAGCAATGCATTCCATAACAGTGTTTCCCATAGTTACTGAAAGGACAAGTTGGAACATCTCACAAGTAAAAGCTTCTTCAGCAGACAGACATAAAAACACATCCTGAGATTTAAACTCAGAGTGTTTGGAAAGAACATTATGACAAGGAAACGTCATGGCTTATTGTTCCTAGGAAAATATATTTAATGGTTATTCTTCACTCAAAGAGTGGAAGGTGGCCCAGAATTCTCTGTCCCTGTCCAAGGATGGATGTTTGCCATCAAGTCTAAGGTGGATGCAGGGTCAAAAGGATTTAAAGAATTTAAGAACATTACACTCCTTAAAAATAGAGTAATCATTATTTAATGATAAATGGATGCAGAAAAGTAATTATTAATTATTATTATTATTATTATTATTATTATTATTATTAACAAACATTTATATAGTGCCAGCAGTGTACCTGGCACTTTACAAAGTAATAAAATAGACACGGTCCCTGCCCCTAGGGCTTACAATCTGAGAGACAGGAGCTGGGGGAGAGACATTGGAAGGGGAACAGAAGGAGAAACAAGGGGTCTAACATTCATGAAGATGCGAGGTCTCAGGTGCACGTACTTGGCTTGGTTACGATGAGAATGACAGCAGGCGGGTCCATGTGACAAGGATAAGGGTAAACAGATCATAGGTATAGGAAATAGTGGCTCAGCAGGATAAAGACTCAGACAGAGCAGAGCGAAAGAGGTGAGTTTTAAGGAGAGATTTGAAGGTATGAAGGGAGGGGGCAATGCGGATGTGGACAGGGAGGGAGTTCCAGGCATGGGGAGCAGCAAGTGAGAAGGGATGAAGGTGCTTAGGGGAGCAGGGAAGGAGTGAAAGGGTGAGAGAAGGGACAGAGGAGGAGCGAAGTGCACGGGCTGGAGTATGGAGGGCGATAAGTGCAGAGAGGTAGCGGGGAGCAAGGTTGTGAAGAGCTTTATAGGTGAAGACTAGGAGCTTGTGCAGGATTCGTTCAGGAAGGGGAAGCCAGTGAAGCGAAGAGAGGAGGGGCTGCACATGGTCGAAGCGACTGGCGAGGTAGATGACCCTGGCAGCAGAGTTTTGGACAGAGATGAGGGGAGAAAGGTGAGACCGGGGAAGGCCAGAAAGAAGGAGGTTACAGTAATCGAGGTGAGAGATGACCAGAGCATGAACAAAAGTTTTAGCAGACGAGACAGAGAGAAAAGGGCGAATCTTAGCAATGTTATGGAGGGAGAAGCGACAGGATTTAGCAACAGAGTCAATGTAGGGTTTAAAAGAAAGGGGTGAGTCAAAGATGAAGCCTAGGCTACAGGCTTGGGGGACAGGCAGGATGGTGACTCCATCAATAATTATTGACAATGAGGAAGGAGTGGAAGGATGAAAGGGGAAGATAAGGAGTTCAGTTTTAGCCATGTTGAGTTTGAGTTGACGTTGAGACATCCAGGTAGAGATGTCAGAGAGATAGTTGATGAGACGAGTTTGAACAGAGGGAGAGAGAGAGGGAGTAGAGAGATAGAGTTGAGTGTCATCAGCATAGAGTTGGTATTGGAAGCCATGGGAGACAATGAGTTTGCCTAAGGATGAGGTATAGATTGAGAAGAGGAGAGGGGCAAGAACAGAGCCTTGAGGAACACCAACTGAGAGGGGGAAGGAGGAGGAGGCGGAGTTGGAGAGAGACACATTAAAGGAGCGGTCAGAGAGGTAGGAGGAGAACCAGTTATGGACAGAGCCACAAAAGCCAAGGGAGTGAAGGGAATCCAGCAAGAGTGAGTGGTCAACAGTATCGAAGGCAGCAGAGAGATCAAGGAGGACAAGAATGGAATAAAGATGTTTAGATTTAGTCACCAAAAGATCGTTGGTGATCTTAGCGAGAGCAGTTTCAGTAGAATGAAGGGGGCGGAAGCCAGATTGGAGGGGGTCGAGGGAGGAGTTGGAGGATAGGAAGTCAAGGCAGAGGGAGTAGGCAACACGTTCAAGCAGCTTGGAAGCAAAAGGAAGGAGTGAGACAGTACGATAGCTAGAAGGGTCAGAGGGGGTCAAGACTCCTTTGCCTAACTTTTTAAATGACTCCTTTGCCTAGCTTTTAAAAAAATGCACATTAAATTTTATACCATTCAGCTTGTGTACTCCAGAATGTTGTCTGATCCTTTGAAAAATAGGCTTGTTACACCAGTACAAGGTGAGAACAAGTGGACTGTATTCATAAACTAGTTCCCAGTCAGTCAGTCAGTCAGTCAGTGTAATGCATAAGGGAAGATGCAGGAGGAAAGGAGAACTGGCTCCCACCCCTCTGCAAAATGTTTTCCATTCCAGTCTTGATAAGGAGTCTCCTTGAGCTGTCGCCTCCCTACATACAGTCGACACAACACTTTATTCTCGGAAGGCAGACAAATGGAACAGAGATTAAGAGTGCCCTCCCAATCTAGCAGAGCCCATAGTTTGTGGACAGGGATGACACCACAGTATGAAGGGGTAAGCAGTATCTCCCCCCACCCCCTCTAAACAAATTCCCTGCAACCTCCTTCCGCTATCCCATCCGTTGGAGAAGTTGGATAGCTTCACACTACATGTGCAAAACCCCTGTTCCCCCAGTAATAGTCCTTGGAGCTCCTTTGCTCCCCTGAAAGAATTATTCTAGCGCCATCCCTGTTTGTGGGGGGAGTTGGGAGGATTGAGTAAAACATTGGTGAGATAGAGCTGTTGGAGAGAGTCTGTCTGTCCCTCAGCATCTCTTCTGTTTTACTCTCACCCACGGGCTAGTTGGGTGCATCTGGCTGGAAATGAATCAGGAACGCTGCCCGCACCTCGGCGCTCTGCATCGCGCAGCAGTACCTGTAGCAGCCAGTATGGCCACATGCCTGGAAAGTTTGTCTGGAAGAAGCATCCTTCTGCACTGGCTCTCAAGTCAGCCGGTTACGCGGGGCTCCTTGGGGAGACGCGATGGCTGCGGGTCCCTCGGCATTTCAGGCTGCCCAGCCCCCTGCGCCATCCCCTCCCCAGAGGGAACTAAAGTTTAGAGATCCTCCCCCGGCCGGATCGGCCCTGGAGGGAACTTACCTTGGCTGAGGAGCAGCAAAGACAGCCAAATGCCTCCCGTGCCCATGGTGCTGGCGGAGCGAGCTCACCCCCAGGCCGGGCAGCTGGGTCCAGGGAAGGGCCAAAGAACGGCTCTCACTCGAGCTAAAAAGTACTTGCACAGCTCGCCTGCTCTGCCGCGCCGCCGAGCTGCGCCTGCTGCACGGGGAGTGAGGAGTGCTGCTGCTGCTGCGAGTGAGGAGGGACCTGGGCAGGGCGCTCGGTCCCTCCGCGCTCCGCCCCCGCCTGCTCCCTGAGTGAGTCAGTGCACTGGCCAGGGCTGAACCTGTTGCCCAGCAAAGGGCACACCTGCCCCCCCCCCCCAACACACACATACGAGACAAACCACCACACACACACCCCGCCCCACCTAATAAACTGCCCCTCACTGGCCTGAACCCCACAACTACATATCCCCGGACTATACAAACTGCCCCTCATTGACCTGAACCCCCAAATAAGCACGTCACGCAGATAAACCACCCCTCACTGGCCTGAACCCCCTTCCCCCAAAACTCATCCACATAAATCACCTTTTGCTCGCCTGCACCCCCCCACAAATACTCATCCTCTCACCCAGATAAACCACCTCTCCCTGCCTGAACCCCCAATACACAACCTCAGTACTCAGATAACCTCTTCTTAAACCCACAAATACAATCTTATTACCAAGATAAACTGCCCCTCACTGATCTGACCTCCCAAATACATGCCCTCTCATCGCAATAAACCACCCCCACTAATCTGAACTGTCCAACATACATCCTCTTCCCCAGATAAACTGCCATCAGTGACTGGAACCCCTTCAAATACACATCTTCTTTCCCAGACTTGGGCTGCTTTTGCACGAGCGCCGCCGCTCACACCTGTAATCATGCATCCTGTAAAAGTGCCCCACCCTGTAAAAGTGCCGCAGGCGGTGGTTAGACGCGCCATGGACACACCATATTTCTGGTCATGCATTCTTTATGACCACGAATTAAATACCTTGATATCGGGTTCAGGCAGGGAGATATCGAGGTATTTAATTTGCGGTCTTAAAGAATGTGTGACTGGAAATACGGCATGTCCACGGTGCGTCTAGGCGTGTCTAAATGCTGCCCGCAGCATTTTTACAGGGCGCATGATTGCAGGTGCGAGTGGGCAGCGCTCGTGTAAAAGCAGCCATACTACCTCAACTAGTGTGAACCGCCAAGTATACATCCTCTTACTCTCCCAGATAAACCTCTGGTCAGTGACCTGAACTTTGAAATTATAGAGCCCAGGGAGGGAGTGATATCTATAGTTAAGGTGGTTGCATCATTGTGTTAAAATCATGATGAACATTCTACTCATTATAAAATTGGATGATTTGTCCCATTAGTATGAAACTTGGTAGGGAGGATTGTGTGGATGTGGGGTAGAAGCTGTCCATATTCCATGCAAATCAGCTGGGAAATGGCTGAGTTATAGCTCCTCAAATGTTAGTTCTCTTATCTGAAGAACATGCAAGGGTGCTGGAATATTCAAGTGTGACTTCTAATTTATTCCTGTATTTCATTTTTGAAAATGAATGATGTAGTTTTGAAGTTCCCATTTTGTCAAATGGGGGAAATGCAGAAAGCAGCTTTCCTTCATCTGTAACATTCTGTTGTGTTATACACAAGATTTTGCTTATGTGCAGAGGTTTTACTATGGTAGGCTTTGGCTTTTCATGCGGAGATAACCTGTCATGCATGCTATTGCTTTACATATGCCAGGAGATAACTGTTTGGCAGCAGCTCCTCCCAAGGGCCCGATCCTGCTGGGCAGCACCAGTCTGTGAGTCCTGTCCCATGAGAATGGTTCCTTGACCAACCTGTAGTGTGGAGGCACTTGTGACGGCAGCCCCCCTGTCTGGATTCCTGGGGAGTAGGAACTGCCCTCTCCGCCGGCCCAAAATGTGGTGGCTACAGTGGTCCTCCCCAGGGTGGACAGGGGATCTTGCTTGCCCCTGTCTCGTTTGTTTGTCTTTATTACTTACATGGTGCTCAAGTCAAAATGAGAGCCTTAACTTACAATTTCCATGCTCTTTGGAGCATGAGTGAATTTGCAATAATCTTAACTTCTCTCTTAAACTGAAGGGTTTTTGATCTAAGAATTATTCTTTTGGTTGTCTGAGCTGATATAGGGTATTTTCAGACGTTACGGGGCCCTTTGGCCCCGTACCGTATCGAACGTCTTCGTTCCCCGCCGGGGTCACCCCGGCACGGCCCAACAGACGTGCCGGGGGGATCCCGGCGGGGAAAGTGGGAGGAGCCGGGGCCGCGCGGCGCAACGTGCGGCCGCACGGCCCCGCCCCCTCCACGCACCCCGCCGCCCGCCCTCCGAGGAGACGGGCGGGCGGCGGGGCCAATGCGGCCGCCGCGTCTGGCCGATCGTGCCACGGCCCGGGATCCCGCCGGGGATCCCGG
>QEPC01012145.1:274437-288763 GCA_003113815.1 Sphenodon punctatus | reverse complement strand
GATTTAGTTTTAGTGTTTGTAGGAGTAGGTCTGTGTACTTATTAGATAATCCATTTACTTCATAGCATTTAGAATAGTTAATAGCGGTTAGATTTAGTGTAGACAGATATATATAATATTAGATAAAAAAAATAAGAAAACCCCATATAAAAACCAAAAAACCAAATAAAGAACAAAAGAAAACCCAATAAAAAACCAAAAAACCATATAAAAAACAAAACAAAACCATAACAACACTTCCCGAACGGCCGAACGGCCGAACCGAACAGCCGAACCGAACAGCCAAACGGCCTAACTGAACAGCCTGTTCGGACGAACGAACCGAACAGCCGAACCCGAACTCAGCGAATGAACCGAACAAACGAACCAAACGAACGAACCGAACGCAGCCGAAACGAACGAACTGTTCGCCCATCCCTAGTTTTTATAATGACTGATCATCTTTAACCACAGGAACTATCATTGTGGCCCTGTATCCTGTGGTTTAATGATGAGCAATAAAAACAACAACAAAAATAGAAATCCAACTCAGTCACAAACAATATTGAATAAAAAGTCAACTTAAAAATATACACTTCATATCATGTTTGAAAACTGAAATGGTCTGGGCAGTGGTGGATAATCACTGCAAGGGAATATCACCAAGAAGGTCTTAGGAGTTTGTAACAGTGAATGGTTAATTTCGCCATATTAGTGATTGTTATTTACAGGCAGAAAAATGAGAGGCAGCAAGGCAGCCTGAGTATTTGTGACGCCCCGGGCAAAAATAAAACTCACGGCCCCTAGTATCAATACCCCCACCCAGGAAGGCCCCATGGCCTTGTGGTAAGGCCAACCCTTACCAACCCCATGGTCTTGTGGTAAGGCCAACCCTTGGAGGCAGAGCGTTTCCTTAGGTATTCAGGTTCTAAACCCAGTTAGGGTTTTGTATATGAGCCTTAAAACCTTCAACGGAGTATGATAATGAATGGGTAGTGAATACAGATAATGAAAAACAGGTGTCATATGGCCAAAATATCTACCACAGAACAAGCATGTTGGTAATGTCCTTCTCCAGTTACAAACATCATTTTAACTTGAAGAGTAACCCTACACGAAGAGCATTAAAATAATCTAACTGGGAGGTAACTAAGGCAATGGCATGCATGATACGGGGTGCAGCCAGACAAGACAGGCAGGGAAGGCTTTCATGCCTTGGGTAGCCTTAACCTGCCCTGGGCAGCTGGGCTATGCGATGCAGTGCATTGTCTGGCTGGTGCCCGCCAGATGTTCCCCTGGCCCCGAGGTGGGGCCAACGACTGGTTGCTACATGACGCATACTCAGAACATCATGTAGCAGCCAGCCAATGGCCCAGCTGCCCAGTTTCCTTGCGGGGGGGGGGGGTTGCTCATGTGCCCAGCTCCCTGTGCTGGCCCCGCTGCTGCACTTGTATGCCATGGGGCTGTGCAGGGATTGGGTTCTCGCTGTTCATGTGGCCTCACCTACTATGTTTTACTAACAGTCCATGTTTAGCAACAATGATTTTCTAGTGAATAGTTTGAGCTTTTAACTTTTGTTTTAATAGTATTCTAATAAATGTTCTCTCCTGCTACTAATTTTTGTTCATTCATCTGTAACTGCAGATGTAACTGTTCAACAGCTAACTACAAATATTGAAACTGATTCTTTCAGAACAGTCAGGAATCCAGAAAGGTCAAATAGTTGTAAGACAAAGTTTTTTCTCAATGTATTTCCGATGTGTAAATATTGTCAGCACTGCTTCCCATAGTCGAGTAAAGAGGAACAGGAACTTGACCTTGAATAATTGATTTCATAATGTTGTCATCCCTTTCTTTATTTTGGTTCAGAGCTGCTTACTAACCTTGACACACATACTGCTCAGTCAACACACAGAGTGAGTTTATTCCTTTACTCCAATGCTTCCTGTCTCGTAACCATTAAACGTCTGCCAATGGTTGACACATCCCTCTCTCACACAGTCAGTCTGCTACCCACACATGCATTGATGCAATCTTGGACAGGCAAAGTCTCTCAGCTTTTACAAACAAATGTTTGGGCAAGTTAGGAGACTGGGAGGACTGCACTAAGGACTTCTGGTTGTTTCAACACTTAATGGTTGTTTCAATGGGACTAATACAGACTAAATGGTTCAACAACTAACTACAAATATTGGAAACTGATTCTTTCAGAACAGCCAGGGAATCTAGAAAGGTCGAATAGTTGTAAGACTGAACGTTTTTTCTCAATGTATTTCTGATGTGTAAATATTGTCAGCACTGCTTCCCATAGCTGAGTAAAGAGGAGCAGGAACAACCTAATGGTTGTTTTAATGGGACTAATACAGACTAAATGGTTTGAGGATTCCAGCCACATATATTGTCATACACACACAACATAGTGACAACTTTTCTGTGTGCACCCAGCCAGAAGCACAGAAGGAAATGCCAACTTTTTTAGTTCTAGAAATAAACATCAAGTACAGGGGAGACAGAAAACATTGTCATAGGTAGAAGTTAGGTAAGAGATAAGAGCATATTAATGTATGTGTGTGAGGAGTTACTGGTTGTATCGTGCATCGAGAAATGGTGCCCAAGGACTCTGGAAAGGTGAGCTCTCTTGGTTTATTCATTTTTTATTTACAGTTTCATCATATCATATCCTCCTATCTGTTACATCAGTTTCATTAGAAATGTATCCTAAGGATATGAAATTCATTTTCTCCCTCACACCCACACATGTGTTGCTGAAAAGCAATTTCACCAACAAAGGCAAGCTGAGAACTCTTCTCGTGATTCCACAGATACAAATACCTATAGTATACAGGTATTTTTAAAAACAATCTCTGATCTCACATGGGAGAATAAAATAAACCTCCATATGAAGTTACTTTCAATACCAATATTATTATGTACAATGGTAATTTATCTCTTAGGAAGGCAAAACAATTTCTTCCATTGTAACAGAAATATTTAATGCCACAGAAGTAAGGAGAATGATTTAAGTGATCAGTTTAAGTAATGATTTCTATAGGTCAGAATTTTAATTTGAACCTTTTACAAGAATTTGGGGCTACATGTTCTTATCGCTTATGGGAACTTTTGAAAGTGGTGGTTTGTGCTTCAAAGGTTGTTCCCCAAAGTCTCAATATAGTAGCTATTTTAGAAACAAAGGGTGTTAACAAACAAGATGGTAGCCCACACCAGATGAGTGTCTATCTACCCATTGATTAGGTGTTTGCCATCACCAGCCACATGGACACCACCCACCGGACATGCAGCCCCCACTCATGACAGGGTCCTAGAGCATGTGGAGCCTGCTGTGGTGGGCAAATGTGGGCAATGTGAGCTCACGTATCTGCGTTACATCAACTAGGTTGCATGCAGCCTTGTGGTATACAGGTTCACCAGCACCCAAAGTCACAGGCAAAAAGCTTAGAGCATTCCTGCAGGACCGCCTCACCCTCTGGATCCTGGATCGGCCCCTGTGGTTGGCCAGGGAGGCCCTCCTCAAGGTCGAGTATCTACCTTACCTTGCAGAGGGCATTCTCTGTGGCCGCACCGTGACTGTGGAACTCCCTCCTACTGGAGGTCCACCTGACCACCGACCTCCCCTCTTTCCGTAGATAATGTAAGACCTGGCTGTTCCGCCATGCCTTTTCCGAGGGAGATGGGGTGGGTGGGTGGCATAGGGGGTAACTTGTTTTATTGTGGTTTTTTAACTGTATGATTGTTGTTTATTTTAATCTGTTTTAATATGTTGTTAGCCGCCCCGAGATGCTTTTAGCAGGAGGGGGCGGTATACAAATTAAAAAATAAATAAATAAATACATTCTGAGGAGTGACCACTTCTGACCCCTCTCTACCTTCTTGTTCACTGGTGCACGCGTAACATCTACCTTAAAAGCCCACCGCACCAATTTCAAACATGTTCTCTCCCAGCTTGTCTAGATTTGCAGCACATGCCCGACGCTTGCTCTTTGCAAGCCATTTCATTCTGAGGAACGACTTGTAGAGACTTACCATCACTGGGGCCATGGATAATACCAACAGCCAGGCATTAACAAGCACCACTACCACTACTGTGCAGATGCTCTCTCCCTACCAATTCACCTGCCAACATTGCATTCCCCGGATCAAGGAAGAGACCAAGGTCATCATCACTCTATGGGGAGAGCAGAAGGTCCATTATGCCCCGGTGAAGTGCTTTCGGAATGAGGTAGTCTTTCAGGAGATCTGAGTCCAAATATTGCAGCAGGGCTACATCTGGGACATGAACTATTGTCGGCACCTTGAGGCACAGCTACAAAGAAATCTGGAACAATAACTTTACCTCCAGCTGCAGAAGGCAAACCTCTCTCTACTCTGAGCTCCTGGACCAGTTCCTAAGTGTGGATGGAAACCTCATAGCATCCCGCTTGTATGGCTGAGCCTTCGCGAGGGGACAGAAGTCGGTGGATATGTGTTCCCCACTGCCTGCTCCTGCTGCAACTGCTCCCGCTCCCACCATGGAACCCGCGACTGTCAGCGGAGATCCCTCCATGCCTGTCCCCACCCTGGATCCAGCACTGGTCAATGAAGGATACTATGACTCTCATGGTGTATCCCCTCAAACTCGAGAGCCAATCCTTGTTCAAGGAGCCATATGAGGTTCTGGACAAGGGCATGGAGGATGCAGATGCATCCTTTCTAGAGGAGGTGGTGGAGGTGGAGGAGAATCATAAGTTAATGCACGGGGGAAAGTTTGTGTTTACGCAGTTGCATGATAAAGTCTTCTGTTTATTGTTACCTAATTATGTGGGGTGTGTGTGTGTGTGTGTGTGTGTGTGGTGGGGTGTTAACTGTGTTAGCAGGTGGCCAGGAGAGTGTGGAGGAGCAAGAGAAAAATCCATGGGAAACAGCTCCATAGAACAGGAATAGTAGGTGGGAAGGCACCATGATGGGCCCATGGAGGAGGAAAGGCACCATGGTGGGATGGTGGACTGGTGGGAGGGAGGAAAGGCATCATGGTAGGACAGTAGGCTGGCAGGGGTTGGAAACCAAAATGGTGGGCAGGGGGGACTATACCTATTGGCAGCGCTTAATTTCTGTATGTTCTTCACTCTTTTACAGTGATCATCACAAGGGGAGAACTGCATGGTGCTGGTAACCTGCCACAGCAACTGCTCTACCAGCTGCATAGGCCAGGTACTCATTCCTGCTTCCATTCTGGTGGGCAGAGGGGCTGTAAATTGGGCAGGTGGGGCTTGAAACACCAAGGCAAGAAGGTGGGTGGTGTTGCCCTGGGTCCTTGAGTTGATAGGTTCAGGCTTGAGGCCTGGATAGTTGTTCACATATTTACACATATATTTACACACATATATTAATATATTATGTATTCATTTATTTAGTGCATAGTGGTTTGATAAGAAATAGTATGCTTAATACAGGAGTTTGTAGTTTAATTAAAAAGGTTTTTAAAGAGTGTTAGAGTTTAGAGTTTTAAGTAGGGATGGGCAAACAGAACGGAGTTCGGAAATTTGGTTCGGTTTGGTTCAGTTTGAAATTCGAGTTCGGAAATTCGGTTCGGTTTGCTTCTGTTTGAAATTCGAGTTTGGTTCGGAAGTTTGGTTCGGTCGACCAAACACACCAAGTTTGGTCGAATTCTGAACTTCTGAACCAAGTTCAGCCATTCAAAACCAGGTTTTTTGGTGTGTGTTGCCGTTAGGGATGGGCAAACAGAACGGAGTTCGGAAATTTGGTTTGGTTTGGTTCGGTTTGAAATTCGAGTTCAGTTCAGAAGTTCGGTTCTGTTGACTGAACAGACCGAGTTCAGTATGAACTCCGAACTTCTGAACCGCGTTCGCCCATCCCTAGTTTTAAGTACCGGTGACTGAGACTGAGCAGGATTGCTTAAGATTTAAATGGAATATAGGGTGGTTAGTCGTTGCAGTATTTTAGGGAACTTGGCCTAACTGGACTCTATTTTAGTAATCAATAGGATGGAGGATTTTGAGATGCTGGACTTTGATATCCAAACATGGTGGTAGTGTTGTTAAAACCAGTACACTGCAGTATTTAGTAATGTTTAAGTAACTTTCCATTTACGTTATACATACGTTGATGAAGTTTAGTTTTAATTGGTTAGAATTAAGGTTTTATTATTGGAACAGGTAATATCCTGGGTGGATATGGGAGGAGAATGGAAGTTTTTAAAAATCATAGGTTGAATGGCAGAGACCATCTTTTCTTCTACTTCTTTTCCTTTTCCCTCTCTTTATACTTTACTTATTTCCATCTTGTTCAGACCTCATCAACCTCCCATATCCATACAGAAGCTGGTCTTGCTGAATGGAGGGTAAATATATCTAGGGATGGGCGAACAAACCACGGTTCGTGTTCAGCCGTCCGTGTTTGGCCGTTCGTGTTCGACCGTTCGTGTTCGGCCGTTCGTGTTCGGCCGTTCATGTTTGGCCATTCGGCGAGTTTGTGTTCGGCCGTTCGGTCATTGAAATCACGCGAGAGCCCGAAATCGAAAGCGGAAGCACCGAAAAACGGAAATTTGTGTGCGTGCGGAGCTGTGTGGCGAGTGAGTGTGTGTTTGACTCAGTTGGTGTGTTTTTGGCTGTGTTTGACTGTGTGTGACTTTGTTGGATTGGCTGGATGTGTGTTTTGGTTCGGTTTGTGTGTTGGGTGAGAGAGAGATCCTTGTTTAAAAAAAAAAAAAAAAAGAAAAAATGAAGAAGGCTGTGGTGAGGATCCCCCGGCTGGGGGCCAACTTGCCAGTGCTGCCACAGCCACTGCCACTCGAGGAGGAGGAGGTGGCCGAGGCGGCTGCCCTGGTGGCGGCTATGGCGGCGGCGGCTAGGGCTACTGCTGCAGCTGGTGCTGCTAGTCCTGCACTGGTGGCTTACTCCTCGGATGAGGAGGAAGCGGCGGGCTCTGGAGCTGCTGCCAGGTTCGTAAAAATTTTTTTTACTTTGAGGACAAGAAAGGCTCTATCTGTTGGAGAGAGCTCACTGGCGTGCGTGTGGGTGCGTGGGCAGTGGGCATCAGTCGGGCACAAACAGTGGGCATCAGCGGGTGGCAGCGGATGTCTGCAACAGTGAGGGAGGGTAGGGTACTGTAGTGCGGTGGGCTTTGGCACGAGCAGCACCCCCACCCAAACATGTGCCAGGCTAGCAAGGGTTCCACTCTCCAGTTGCCTTGCCATCCCATTCCCTATGCATATGCACCCCCCAATAAGGGCAGGCTCTTTCCTCCAGCCAGGGTTGTTGTTGTTGTTATTATTATTATTATAATTAACAAACATTTATATAGCGCCAGCAGTGTACCTGTGAGGTGACAGGTGGAGGAGTCTGGTGTGGCGGTGGTCGTGGAGCCTCAGTGCCAGAAGAAGGGGGGGGAGAGGCAACCCACAAACGAAGGCATGTATGTCCTTCCCCCCCTCCAGCTCAGATGTGGAGCCCCCCCCAGGAGCAGTCTGTGGCGGCAAGGGACTTTCGTAGCCAGGTGCAGGGGACCAGCCGGCACTTTGTTGCCGGCGTCCAGGTAATTGAAGACCAACTGGTGGAACAGTTCCAGGTGGTCGAGTTGAGGGAGAAGAAGGTGGAGGCGTATTCGGAGTATGTCTCCAAGTGCGTCTTCACTGAGAGGGCTGACCTGGAGCTCTTCTGCCAGTCGGTCTGCAACTGGCGGGCGGCCATGGCAGGGGTCGTAGAATATGCTGTCCAACACAGCTATGAAATGCCGGCAGGTGCGTCCCCTGCCTCTAGGTCCCCTGCACCCCTTATGCCTTTCCCCCAAGTTCCAGGGGGCAGGCCAAAAGACTGAGTATTTAGTGCATAAGTTTCCTTTCTATTTTAAAATGTTTGGTTTATGTTTTATAATATTGTTGTTGTTGTTGTGGTTTTGTTTATTAAAGTTATAGTTGTTGTTGTTACGAGCTGACCTATCCAATCTTTTATCCCTCTGTGTTTAAGTTCTGGCTGGCAGGTGACAGAATCGCATACAGTTTGTCAATCCCTACCAACAGCACCTGCCACCCCATGTAGCATAGTTATTAACCCAAAGATGTGCCAGCAGCAAGGTCTCAACTTGCAGACGGCACCCAAGGAGGTGTAGTGTTTGTGTTTATGTGGGTGGGTGTGACAGAGACAAAGAGAAACAGGCTCCTTGGCAGCGAGCTGGGCAGCAGGTGGTGGGAGTGGGTGGTTGGAGGGGATTTTATGTCCAGCAGCTTCAGCAGGCATCCACGGGTGGGTGCGGAGGAGTAGGCTGTTGGGGGGGGGGGGGCAGGCTGGCGTGTGGGCACTGGGCTTCTGGATACAGTGGAATGTAATGCAGCCCCCAGTGACTGGAATGATGGTCCCAGAATCTCGTTGATGGTTCCTGGGATGGGCGGGCATGACTGATTCAGGTACAATGGAATGACAGTCTATGTAAGTTTAATGATATATGTCCCTAGAATTAGCACATGGTTGGACACACTTCATTCAATCAAGCGATAGGTGGTAGCAGCAGCAGGTACAAGAATGCATACAGGCAGGCAGGCACAGAATCTCATACAGCTTGTCGATCCCTACCAGAAGCACCTGGCACCACACGTAGTGTAGGTAAGGTACATTGACCCCAAGATGTGCCAACAGAAGGGTCTCACCTTGCAGACAGCCCCCCAGGAGGGGCAGGGCTTGTGTCTGTGAGGAGGTGCCAGAGAGAAAGAGAGACAGGCTCTTTGGCAGTGGGCATCAGACGTCAGGTGCTGGTGGTCAGAGGGGCTCTTCCAGCAGCTTCAGAGGCATCTGTGGGTGGGTGCGAAGGAGTAGACTGGTGGGGGGACAGGCAGGTGTGTGGGCAGTGGTGGCTACTGGCCATTGGCAAGTCAGGCATGAGCAGCGGAAGCACCCAGATGGTCCTTGGAACTGGAGTGGCTGCTTCTGGATGCAGTGGAATGGAATGACAGCTCCCCATGACTGGAATGATGGTCCCAGAATCTCGATGCTGGTTCCTGGGACTGGCATGACTGCTTCAGGTACAGTGGAATGGCAACTTATGGGAGTTGAATGATGTCCCTAGAATTAGTGCTTGGTTGGGCACACTTCATTCAATCATTGATCAATCATTCGATAGGTGGTAGCAGGTACAGGGAGGCACACAGGTAGGCACATATAATATGTTGTGTGTTTATTTCCATCTCATTCTGGTAGGTTTGATGCCGAATGTGGCCAAGGGCATTGAGCATGAGCACAGATGAGAGCTCTCGCTGGTTCTGGAAGGTGGCAGTTTGAGCTGGATGCACCTCTCCCCTTTTGTCTAGCAGTGGGCAGCCTATCTCTCTCTGTCTCTCCTTTTAGCAGTGGGGAGACTTTCTCTCTCTCTCTCTCCTTAGCCCAGACAGGAGCTCGATGCCATCAGGACAGGCATGCAATGGGGGTGGGCAGTTGCTTGACTAATGGCCATGAGCAACAGGTTGCTACTACCCTGTGGAAAAGGTTTATCATGCTCTCTCCCATCATTCATGCTGCGTCATCTGGTGTCCCATCCCCACATGGACTTGTCTCATATCCCTAGAAAGGGTTAGGGTGGAACTGTCACTCTCAAAGGGGAGAGTGTTGCTTCTTAAGCTAGCGAGGAGCTCGATGCCATCAGAGCAGGTTGTTGCCTTAAACACTACAGGGTGGCTTAGTTTTATGGAAGAAGGGGATCCTTGCTCTCTGTGCGAGGAACAATGGGTCCTGGGACTAGAAGAGTGGCGGCGTGTAGATATTGGCCACAACCCTCCCTGCCAGTAACTTGGCTCCAGGACCCTGATGGCGGGCCCTGGGGCTGGACTGGCTGCTTTTTGATGTAGTTGAAGATTGGTTCTCTGTGCGAGGAACGATGGCCCCGGATCCATCACGGTGGGTCCTGGGGCTAGAAGAGTGGCAGCATGTAGATATTGGCCACAGCCCTCCCTGCCAGTAACGTAGGCCCCAGGACCTGACAGTGGGTCCTGGGGCTGGAGTGGCTGCTTCTTGATGCAGTTCAAAGATGGCTCTCTGTGCGAGGATCTCCAGGAGAAAATGTTCCACAGCAAGATGCATTGCTCCTTATATGAACATCAGTTGAACGTGTGTCAGTGAGTCCTAAGAGATAGCTAAGCACCATTCTGTCAGAGCTGGCTGAGTTTTACTTGCTTGGAAAGGTCATTACAGTACCCCAAGCGATCTCTAGGAGAAAATGTTCCACAGCAAGATGCATTGCTCCTTATGCGAACATCAGTTGAATGAGTGTCAGTGGGTCCTAAGCGATAGCTAAGCACCATTCTGTCAGAGCTGGCTGAGTTTTATTTGCTTGGAAAGGTCATCACAGTACCCCAAGCGATCTCCAGGAGAAAATCTTCCACAGCAAGATGCATTGCTCCTTATGCAAACATCAGTTGAATGTGTGCCAGTGGGTCCTAAGAGATAGCCAAGCACCATTCTGTCAGAGCTGGCTGAGTTTTACTTGCTTGGAAAGGTCATCACAGTACCCCAAGCGATCTCCAGGAGAAAATTTTTCACAGCAAGATGCATTGCTCCTTATATGACAAAGGACTTGGGGTTGCTTATCCAGGGGATTTGGGAGTGGGGTTTTGTTCTGGAGTACTTCAATTTCCCAGGATTGACCGGGCACAGAAGCAGTAGTAATAATTTATTGCAGCCTAACTTCTGCTATTGCTGTTGTACCGATACAATTCATGCATAAATAATAAAATGATAAAACACGTACAATACAGCACACGCATACATACATAATAATAGCAAAACACAACATACAATACTACAACGTATAACCATGACCAACTTGAGTCAATTCTACCACAGTCCCCTTGCTTCCCCGGGGGTGCTGGGTTGTTTCCCCGCTTAGCGGGAACTACTTGCCCATGAGACAAACAACTTAAAGCTATTTGGGATCTCTCCTGCGTTCACCTCAAGCAAAAGGCATACCAATCTCACTTCAGACTGCTTGCCACAGTTGAGTTCCCAATAGTTACCCTTTTATCTTTACAGTCCTCCCGCTACTCCCCCTCCAATTACCTCCCTCCCTTCCTATTTTTTGGGAGAGATTACAACTCCCTCTGTGCCCGGATGAGCACAGATCCCATAGCCATAATCTTATTACTGAGCACAGAACCCGTGGCACGGACATCAGAGGCAGCATTGGCAGTAGCCGCAGAAGACATTGGATTGCTTAGGCACAGAGAGCAGAGGCAGCGTTGGAAGCAGCAGACGACATTGGATTGCTCAGGCACAGAACCCATGGCACAGAGAGCAGAGGCAGCATTGGAAGCAGCAGCAGACATTGGATTGCTTGGGCACAGAGAGCAGAGGCAGCATTGGAAGCAGCAGCAGATATTGGATTGCTCGGGCACAGAACCCATGGCACAGAGAGCAGAGGCAGCATTGGAAGCAGCAGCAGACATGGGATTGCTCAGGCACAGAAACCATGGCACAGAGAGCAGAGGCAGCATTGGAAGCAGCAGCAGACATTGGATTGCTCGAGCACAGAACCCATGCCACAGAGAGCAGAGGCAGCGTTGGAAGCAACAGCAGACATTGGATTGCCAGGGCACATAACCCATGGCACAGACAGCAGAGGCAGTGTTGGCAGTAGCAGCAGCAGACCTTTGATTGACCGGGCACAGAACCCGTGGAATAGCAGAGACAGCAGCAGCAGGATTTGCCTGTAAACAGCACCCATGGAACCAGGATGGTGGATTTGCAAGGGAATAGCTCCCATACAGCAGCAGATGTCAGCAACAGGTTTGCGTGGGCACATTTGGATTGGCCAGGGCAGAGCACCCATGAACCAGCAGATAGCAGCAGCGGGATTACCAGACCAGTGGTGCAGAACACCAAGGGTTGCCAGGGTAGACAGATGAGCAGAAGGCAGGCAGACTGAGGCAGGCTTTGATCTAGGCCACCTGGGCAGGCGGGCAGGCAGGCAGGCAGGCAGCGTGGCATGAGCAGAAGGCAGGCAGACTGAGGCAGGCTTTGATCTAGACCATCTGGGCAAATGGGCGGGTGGGCAGGCAGCGTGGCATGAGCAGAAGGCAGGCAGACTGAGGCAGGGTTCAAGCTTTGCAACCTGGGCGGGCAGGCGGGCAGGCAGGCAGCATGGTATGAGAGGCAGTGGGGGAGGTAGGCTGGGACCTTGGCACCAAGTTGGCAGGGCACTCAGATAGGCTGGTGAAGACTGAGCAGCATGCACACGCGAGAGAGCCAGTCAGATAGGCGGGCTGAGATCGTCTAGCCACTAGCCAGAGGCCAGATTGCAGGCTTACAGTTTCCCAATGCCACACTGCAGCATGCAGTCAGTCAGATAGGTCGGTGAGGCCGTGTAGTATGAGTGAGAGAGCGAGAGAGAGAGAGAGAGAGATAGAGAGAGGGAGGGGGGGTAGGTAGGGTGCCACTGAAGCAGTGGGAGGGAGGGAGTGACAGCACCTTAGCTCAGCAGCAGCAGCCCTTATTGACGAGGAGCCCCTTCCCAAGACTGCCCCTGGCATGGGATGGTGTGTGCCACTGCACCATCACTCCTTGTCCAGGGGCAGCTCGGGGAATCCCAGCAGCGGAAGGTTGACCTTCAGGAAGATCAACTGCTCCACCAACTTGGCCCCCAGTCTCAGGCGGAGCAATGTCCCCCGCAACAGAGAACACCCGCTCGCTGGGGACACTGGTTGGTGGGCATGACAATAATCCCCTGGCCACTTTGGACAGGACTGGCCACACGTTGGTCTTGCTGACCCAGTAGGCCAAGGGATCGCTGCTGGGATCGATGCACAGCTCCTCATCCAGGTAGGTATCAACTGCTGCTGAGGCGCCATCATACTCCCTCTCATAGCTGTCCCTAGGCACCACCGCCCCCACTGCCCTCAGCCACACTGTCAGTCCCTGCCCTTTTGTGGGCCATGCAGAGGAGAAGCTGCTGGCAGTAGGGGTGCTGCTGCTGCTGCTAATCCTGCTGCATCTGCTGCTGCTGCTACTGCTCGCGCTGGGGGCAGGGATAGACCCCTCTGGCTGAGAGGGGCGGCTGCTCCCACCAACCCCTGGGGCATCCTGCTGCTGCTGCTGCGCACTCTCAAGAGCCCGCGCTGCCTTCCAGACCCTCCCCACAAGATCATCCTTCCAGAGGCCATAGAGGCCAAGATGACTTGCGTGCCATGCTGCCCTTGACCCTGGGGTCCAGCATTGTTCCCACAACATATTCCCCCCACTGCAGAAGCTTGTCAAATCTCGCCGTCAGGCCTGTCTTAAGCTTCTGCATCAGCCCAACCGCCTCAGCCCTCAGCTTCTTACCCCCTACAGCCACAATCCTGCCCCTGCACCATGATCTCCTCCATACTCCCATGGAGACTCTGGACCAGAGGGGTTGCCTGGCTTATTGTGGCTGTGGAGGAGCTGATGGTTTCTGTTACCTCATGGAATAGTCTTAGAACTATGACCGTCTGTGCCAGGATCTCCCATTCTGACCCTTTGAAGCCTGGAGGTACCCCACTGTCCATGTCCAATTCCACCTGATGCAAGGTGGCTTTCTGCTCCACAAGCCGCTCAAGCATCAGGACGGTGGAATTCCACCTTGTGGACACGTCCTGCACCAGCAGATGCCCTGGGGAGCCTTGCTCAGCCTGCTTGGCCCGGAGGATTTCGCTGCCCTTAACACTGTGTTTAAAGAACCCCGCCAGCTTCCTCCCCCACTCTATCAGGGAGCTAAGGGTGCCTGCTCCAATCCCCTTCTCCCCCAAGCGTAGAGCGTCCGTGACCACCAGGTGGAGGGTGTGTGCGGCGCAAGGAATGCTGATAAATTTCGCATTGCATACAGCCCTCACTATATTTGATGCATTATCAGTCACCACACACCCCGGGGTGAACGGTGCACAGGTTAACCCATAGGGATGGGCGAACGCGGTTCAGCAGTTCAGAGTTCGGCCCGAACTCGGCCTGTTCGGATGACCGAACTCGAACCTGAACCTGAATGCAAACATACCGAACAAACCAAACACCGAACGGCGAAATGGCCAAACAGTTCGGTTAGTTCGGATTGTGTTCGGATGAGTTTGGGTGGCAAAAAAAGGTTCAGTGGAAGGTCAAACATTACAGGGAGGTGTCAGTCACTGAGGAGCAGACTTCCAGGCACCAGGGGTGGAGAGGCTTGCAAGAAACTAAACTAATTATCTGCCTCCCCCCTTCCCAACACCTTCTGAGCTAGTCACTGTTCCTGAACAGCAGGTGTTGAGTAGGATTTTTAGATTGCTTTAAGTTTCATTTCACTTTTGTAATGAAATGAAACTTAAACCATAAACTGAAACCTTGTGTTATGCACTGTACAGACT
>QEPC01012145.1:259254-271242 GCA_003113815.1 Sphenodon punctatus | reverse complement strand
AGAGAGAGAGAGAGAGAGAGAGAGAGAGAGAGAGAGAGAGAAAGTCCCCACTGCTAGAAGGAGAGACAGACATGATCCCACCCATGCTGTCACCTGCACTATATAGCCAGAGAGAGAGAGAGAGAGGATCCCCGCTAGAAGGAGAGAGATGGGGGTGGAGGGGAGAGGTATATCCAGCTCAAGCAGCCTGCCACCTGCCAGAACCAGCGAGAACTCTTATCTGTGCCCACAACCTACCAGAATGAAATGGAAATAACAACACACAACGTATTATATGTGCCTGCCTGCCTGTGTGCGTTCCTGTACCTGCTACCACCTATCGCATGATTGAATGAAGTGTGCCCAACCATGCACTAGTAATTCTAGGGACATCATTCAACTTCCATAGACTGTCATTCCACTGTACCTGAAGCAGTCATCATGCCCGCCCGTCCCAGGAACCATCAATGAGATTCTGGGACCATCATTCAAGTCACTGGGGGCTGTCATTCCATTCCACTGCATCCAGAATTCTTAGTCTGTTCTTTAGAGAATTCTTCTATAAAGAAGAGACGTGTTCTTTAGAGAATTCTTCTATAAAGAAGAGACATGTCCAACAGACAACACAGACTAAGAATTCCCCCAAGCCCCACAGTGACAGGATGTTAGTACTACAGAGATCTGATTCACACAGAAACTGGCTTCCAATCTGATGAGACCCACTTAAAACCAAAAACTTGAATGAGTCTGATGGTTACGTTTGATCAAAATGTTGATTGTGCTGAAAATAAAACAATCATAAACTCTGTCTTCCAAGAAGGTGTTGCAGGGTGTTTTAACAGGGCGTGGAGGAGATGAATCATTCCAAACTAGACCGAACAACAATGTGTTCAAGAATTCGTGCAGGGAACAATCCTTAATTGACTGGGGGATTGGTTGCATGAGCTAATATGTGTTTACCTTTATTCCATGATATGTGACAGCTTGCTTGGATTAGGACAGCTTGCTTCTCAATGTAACCAAGCCAAATACGTGCACCTGAGACCTCACATCTTCATGAATATTAGACCCCTTGTCTCTCCCTCTGTTCCCCTTCCTATGTCTCTCCCCAGCTCCTGTCTCTCAGACTGTAAGCCCTAGGGGCAGGGACCATGTCTATTTTGTTACTTTGTAAAGTGCCAGGTACACTGCTAGCACTATATAAATGTTTGTTAATAAATAAAATAATAATAATAATAATAATAATAATAATAATATAATTAGGAGTTTAAATACTGGGATAGGAATGTATTGGACTTGTTTGTTAAGTTAAAAGTTTCCAAAGCTGTATGCACACTAGTTAATGTCTTTTCTGTATCCCCTTTCTTTCACTGTAACCACTGTAACCCCTGCTCTAGAGCAGGGGTCGGGAAACTTTTCCCACCCAGAGGCCGCTTTGAAAATGAATACAAGCTCTGAGGGTCACATAGAAGTTGGGGATAGGGATGATTTCCCCATGCAGGGTGTGGGAACAAAGAGGAGGGTGATGATGATGATGATGATGATTGATGGAGGATTGATTTTATAGTGCCTCCCCTGCCAGGTGGTGCGTACAGTAATAAAATACAATAATAAAACAATATAAAACATAGTTATTGAAAAATAAATAAAAGGGAGGGTAAGGAGGGAGGACAGAATACATTGAGTGGAAGCTACCAGTGAATCCTAAAAGCACCTGGAAATCAAATAAGTTTTCAGTAGGGATGTGCGAACAAAATGTAGTTTGGATGTTTGGCCGTTCAGTTCGGGAACTGAGTTCAGGTTCGGTCATTCAATTCAGCGGGGTTTGGTCCTGCCGAATGTTCGGCGGAGTTTGGTATCAGTATTTTTTGGTCCCTATATATATATATATATATGGAACTAAATGGAATATTATCTAATATCTACAAAGGCCTAGTCCTACAAACACACTATAAAATATTAAAACTGAATCACTACACAGTACTATATCTATCTCTATAACTAAGCTAACTCCTATATCTATCTATCTATCTATCTATCTATCTATCTATCTATCTATCTATCCACATGAATGGGGTGGTGGTGGTGGACACAGATAGCTCACACCAAACAACACAGGGAGGGGTACAAAACTGAAATGAAACCTAAATCAATCGAATCCTACTCTAAATAAATCCAAAAACAGGGGAAGAGACTCAGGGATGGAATATATAAAGGGAGGAGGGGAGGATTCAATGGAGGGTAGGGAGAAAGAACACAGAGATGGGTAAAAAATAAAAATAACATCTAAATCTATCTAAACTAATCTAAATAAATGATACTAGGAAGGTAAATGTGTGGGATGGGTGAAATAGGAGGAAGATGGCAATGGATTAGGAAGACAAACTGCTGGGAGAGGGAGACTTCTGAAAACGCCTGCTGTCAGGAACAGTGGCTAGCTCAGAAGGTGTTTGAAGAGGGGAGGGCAATGACTTGTTACTTGCTGCGCCCGCCTTACTGCAAGCCCCATTAGCTCTGTGCAGCCTAGCCCCCCCCCCCATCCCCCATGTCCAATTGCAGACTGCGAAGCCAGTGGTCTGAGGAGAAAAGGGATGGTGATTGGGCAGGCTGGCCCAATCCAAGTTACATGAATTATGTCCCTCCATTAGTATACCAATCCTGCCAAATTTCAGAAAGATTGGATAAAGCTTCCTGTTGTTATAAGCTATTCACTTGAAAATAGATTTCTGGCTGTAACATTTGTATATACCATCCTGTTTTATAAGTAATTTGGTAATAAGTTATCACACACCTTCCTTGTCATCTCTGCCAAATTACAGGACAATTTGATAACGGGACCCAATTTTATAAGTAATTGAAATTCTTCCCTTGAAGACCATTTTTCAGATAAATAGCAGCACATGCAGTGCCAGTCAGAGGCAGGCACTTGGCATGGAAGGGGGAGGGAGGCTGTAGGTGGGAGGATGGGAAGCAACTCAACAAACAGAGACACATTCACTGGCCAATTACTGCATACTTCCAGATTTACAGGACCAATCGGTGGTGGCTTCGAGGCGAGCATAGGGGGCGGTCCTGAGCAGGCATAGAAGGGACATAACTGGGACTTTGGAGATAGCATTCCAGAAATCAGGAGACATAGTTTACACATCCAGCCTACCAGTTATCATCACAATCACATCCTGCAGCACTGTGACAGAGGACATAAGAGAATCTCTATTGGCTCTTTCCTAAACTGATGCTTCCAACTTCCCAGTAACAAGTGGGGGAGATAAGTTGGGATGGTCATGGCACAGAATGAGGATATTTGGTCAATATTTACGCTGACCAATTGGCAGCACAAACCAATCTTATACCACAGTGACATGTAAGAGAATCCCTGGCATAGACTCATTCTCTGCATATGCTGTGCAGGCTTATAAAATTGGGACCCTTGATCACATTTTTCTGATATGTGGCAGAGATGAACCTGAAAGTGTGAGATACAGCCCTGCCAAGTTTCATGTACACTGGTTAGACTACAAAGATGTTACAGTCAGACATACATTCATAGGTTAATTGCATATGCCACCAGGACTCTTTCTCTAATTCTTCTTAACTTTGGCATATATATTAAACATGGGGAGGGGTATAAAGTTGCTAAGTTTCATCCACATTAGATTGGAGACAAAGATGTTACAGCCAAGAATGTATATGCAGATTTTACAAAATACTAAATAGCATTATTCTACTGCTTATAAAATCTGATTCCTTTAGCCAATCTTTCTAGAATTTGGTACACCTAATGCCATCCATTGGATTTACAAACCTCCCCAAGTATTATCCAATATAATGAAAAACAAAAAAGGGTACAGCTGAAAATGTGTTTTTCATTGAAACCAATGGAAATTGAAAATGAAAGCAAAAACAAAAATGAAATGTTGATATTTTTGAAAAAGAAAATGACAGATTTAAATAACAAAAATGAAATGGGTCCCTGGTGCACACCTCTAATGGAGGGGGCAGTCTCAGCAGACTCTATTGTCTAGCAGGAGTCAGCACTCAACAGAATGCTGAAGAGCTGTGCTGAGCCCACCATTTTCTTTCAGCTCTCCCTCCTCCCATCTGGAAAGGACTTCCCTTGAGCTGCCAGCCACAGACAAGGTAAGAGAGCTGGGGAGGGAACAGCATGGCTTCCTCCTCCTCCCCCCCCCCCCCCTTTGAATTTCTCTGGGCTGGGAGACCAGCCTAAGTATGCTGGAGGAGGGAGGGAGGAAGCAAGAAATCTTGCGAGATCTGAATCAGGGTCAAGATCTCTGTGAGAACTCAACCCTGATTCTTGATTTTCACAAGATTTTTATGAGGTTTTTCCCTGCTATTTCAGCCTTAATCACAACAGCACACTGCTCTTCTCGTCAGGAACCATGTTGAAATCCACCAGGGGATACAGTCTCCTATGGCTCTCTACATAAAAAGTTCCAGTGAATCCTGCCTCGAGTGCTACCTTCACTGCAAAGAATGTAGAAAACTTTTCAACAGTACTCTGTTGAAGAAAACGTAGGTGGGTTGAGGCAGTCTGGATTCACCAGGCCATGCACAACCTGAAATAGTTGTGTGGGTTTATCTATTCTCTGTAGTATCTATACTACTTGGCCTTGGTAAAGGTAATAGCCCTTCTGTATACCCGCATAAACTCTTTGTACAGCTGAAGATTGGCCTACAGATAGCTTTTTAGCCATCTCCTCTCCAATCTATGCCCTAGCCTCTTTAAGTCTGACAGACCACTATTAAACCATAGTGGTCTGCAGGCAGTCAAGACGACTAGGTTGGGGCAAGGAGCCAGGAAAATGAGGCCTCCCTCTAACAGCTGAAAATAGCCATCGGTGAGCCTGTCAACCCTCTGGTTGGAAGGGGTAGACAGACGAACTCCAGCATTCATAATGAGATTACTGAAATCCACTGGATTCAGCAGCCTCCATGACTATAAAACAATCGCCTATGTTGCTTTCGGTTGGGATCTGTGCCATGGATCCTTGTGCGCATTCCTATCCTTGTGTGTACATACTATCATCTCTTTTCCCTTTCCCTTTTCCAGTGCTTGGGAAAGAACTGGATCCAGGAACTGCATAAAAGCTAGCTGTGGGCTGTAATACAATGAGGGCTATGGAGGATTTTTTGTGTACAAGCACCTCAGTTCTGTAAAGGCAACCTGATAAGCAGAGCTCTCACAGAACAGAGAAAAAAAGCCTGGCCCTCCCATTATAAAGGGTTGCAGTGCCCTCCCCCAGAGCCCCTTTGATTGGTTGTGGGAGGCAGTAGGCATTGAGCAATCACAGAGTGCCTGTGAGGTTTTGGGTGGGAAGGGAAGAAGGACAGAAGGAAAAGGATACTCCAGACTCTCGCACCCACACTAAACAACAAAGCTCTGTCTGTAAACAAACCCTCAAGATCGGCTTCTGGGATTAAGAACACCCAGCCAGGATCATCACAGGGTATTGGGGATGAGCACAAGCCTTCTGGTTGCCAATGCACCCACCCACCCACACACAGGAGTAGGGGAAGGGAGTGGGGAGGTGAAGTCTGGTGAACGGGGAAAGGGGTGCCAATTCCAGGGGTTTGGGAGCAGGACAGGGCAGGCACACAGGGAGGGTCCAGGAAGAGTGAAACGAAGGAGGTCTAAGAAGGAATCCCACACTTACCTTACAAATAATCCACATGCACTCACCACAGTCAAGCTTCTCAAATGCACACACGAACAATATTTCTCACAGGATGTTAAACAAGCAAAACAAATGAGGGGCCAGTCTCACAGGCATGTAGGCACTGATCACCAGCAACGCTAGCATGGCAGGGAGCCGCCTTTATCCCCTGTGGCTTGAAAGTTGCGCAAGCGCTCTGAGCGCCACGGTAGTGAGCCCGGGGGTTCTGCCTGCAGCAGTAGTGCATCTTAGGGCTGGGTGAACAGAACCGAGTTCAGAAATTCGGTTCAGTTCGGTTTGAAAATCGAGTTCGGTTCGGAAGTTCGGTTCGGTCGACCAAACTATTTGAGTTCGGTCCAAACTCCAAACTTTTGAACAGAGTTAATAAATTCAACCCCCATTGAACTAAATGGAATATTATCTTATAGGGATGGGCGAACAGAACCGAGTTCGGAAATTCGGTTTGGTTTGGTTCGAAAATCTAGTTCGGTTCAGAAGTTCGGTTCGGTCGACTGAACTGGTCAAGTTCGGTTCAAACTCCGAACTTCTGAACTGCGTTCACCCATCCCTAGTGAATCTGCAGCCACGCCCCCAGCATCTAAGGCCTGATGTGGGGGAGGTCCTGGGCCACCGGAAGCGCTCCCCACCACGTCCTGCTGACATGATGACGGAGGCTGCAGTGGCACCGCAACTCCAGGAGGTGGCGCGAGTCCAGCTTGTGGGGCCCGGATATCCACTGGGATACCCCTCCAGGTGCGCTGAGCCCTTCCCATCTCCCCACGTCCTATGAACCCCAGGGCCATGAGACTGCTGGGGCCTGCTTGCGTTGCTCATTGGCCAGCAATACATCCATCAGATACTGCTGAGCTACTCACCCCTCTCAACACAGGCACAGTTCAAGAGTTCAGCCCTGTTTAGGGCTCCAAGATGTCTGCCCCCTCCTCCCCTCTCCACATTTTCCCTCCAAAACCCAACTGCCATAGCACTAATAATAACTACAATGAGAATGACATTGTCGTTTTTGTTATTGTTATTCTCGGTTCTTGTTTTCGTTACTGCAATAACAAAAATGGCAATTTTCGTTATCATTATTGTAATAATGAAAACGACATGCACCCCTCTGTAATGTATCTTTGGCTGTATCTTTTGTGGTCATCCCCTAGCTCTTCCTACACTGGCTTCCTTGTGTAGCCATGACTGCCTCAACCCATCTACATTTTCTTCAATAGAGTGCTGTGAAGAGTTTGCTACCTTCTTTGCAGAGAAGATAGATGGACTCTGGGTGGGACTCACTGGACCTTTTTATGGGGCCTACTGGCAATGAGCATGCACTGGATCAGGCAATCTCCAACAGGGTGTATGGCGATACGTGAGACATTTTGAGAAGTGACAGTTAGCCCCAAAAGCAGATAAATCACTGGGTAGATCAAGGGAGTACAAAGCTTGAAGATGCAATATCAGTTAAAATCTTGCCATGAGTATTTAACATTCAATAGTTTTTTAAATGGAGTGTTTCTGTACTTGACAACAGGAAACTCTCACTTGAAGTTATGGCTTGTCTGGCTGTGGTGTTCTGTTCTATTTTTTTATTCTTGGGTCAGGACTGCTGCTATAATACTGGAGTGATTCTCTTGTTGCTCAGATAGCAAACAAACAAACAAACAATACACATGATTGTACAGTTTTATTTTAACTGAGAAAAGGTATGGAAAGATTCTACAAAATAAAAGCAAATGTCATGTAGAACACAATAGACCTTGCAATTTAAAAAAAAAAAAATGTGCAAAATTTCAATTGTTATCACTGATAAGTGGCAAAACAGGCAATGGTTCTCTTAGGCCCTGTTCCTCAGACTGCCAAATGTTAATCACGTATTGACCTGACTGGAATGGACTTCCTATTTGTGGAAGCTTCCACTGCTCTGCTTTAAAAATATGGAGTTAGACAAAGGAAGCACCTGTCCTCATTTTTGATTGACACACCTTCCCTAGAATCCTTTTGGAACAGTATCAAGTAAATTTGTGATAGCTTCCCTTTCTAAATTATAGTACATAAGTCAAAAAGGTAGATTTCAGAGAAAGATTCATGGAAAAATCTCAATTAAGGGTGGAAGAATTCAGTTTGAGGTAACAGAAACCAATTTTTAGGGACAACTAAGGGAAACTTGGGGCAGTTTTTCAATCACTGATGCTTAACTTGCATCCATAAAAGAAAGCGTGTATGCATTGCCGGTGCAGTCCTGCCCTCACTGAAGTTAATGGCTCAGATCCCATTGAATTTAACTGGTGAGGATTGCACCAGTATATGCAAAGCATGCACTTAGATTTACACAATGAAGGTCTGTTCATTTTGTGATGCAATTAAGAAATTCAGCATTTGAACATTTCCATATTCCAAATTATTTTTCACAAGCACTTTTGAAGTAGTCATCCTACAAATAGGGCTGTTTGGGACATGGGTTTGTCACCCGTACCAAATCCCCCCAAACCAGACAACATTATTTGTGCTGAAACAGGATGAAAAGTCAAGGTTGCGGGAAATATAAATCTTTTGTTTTCACTGAGAAGACATGAAATGTTCCCTCCCCCCCACCTTTGTATGCGTACTGCGAACCAGGAAACTACATGTTCAGCGTATCCAAAGGAAAATCCTCCTGATGAACTACATGTCTGATGACGTATTGTGCACAGGTCTGTAGGTAGCAGGGGCAGACTGCATGAGAAGGGAGGTGGTGGTAATTGTGCTTGCCTTCAGAAAATCATGTATTGTGCAGACATTTTCTCATCAGAATTGCAGTTATTACTCTGTGACCTTAGGCTTTCAAGTCAATCATTTGAGGATGAGGCCACATGAGACGTTATCCCACTTTGGGCAACCTTACCTTACATGATGCAGCAGACCATATGGCCAGTGGCAGTCAGATATTCACCCACTTCTGCCCTGGGGTGGGCAGCTGACTACTACGTGACGTATCTTACGGCCAATGGCCAAACAATAAAAAGTTTACTACTACTACATGACACATNATCGGCGAACTAGCTGAATGGACGAACTGAACGGACGAACCGAACGCAGCCAAACTGAACGGATGAACCGAATGGACAAAACAAATGCAGCCGAACCGAACGGCCGAAACCGAACTGCGATCTGTTCGCCCATCCCTAGTAACCCACTCCCCCACCACGGCATTCAGGGCTGCCTCAAGGTTCTTAGAGGTGTGGGGGCAGTCCATGACTTCCGCCTGAAACAGGGCCCACCTATACCCTGCTTCAGGACCCCTCCTGCCACTGTCCAATGCCAACTCTGGGTCCTCTCACCAGTGCGCCGTCACCGCCAGGTATGCGTGTTGGGCATTCCTGGAGGACCACAGGTCAGTTGTAAAATGGACAGTGGCACCCCCAGTCCCTGCCAGTACCAGCTGCTCCTTCATCCTCTCCTTCAATGCCCTGTACAGGCCTGGCACCACCATATGGCTGAGGGTGGTGCGGCATGGCATCTTAAATTGGGGGGCCAGGAACCCCATCAGCCGCTTAAACCCTGTGTCCCCGACAATGAATAAGGGCTGGCCATCAACAGCGATCATCTCGCCCAACAGGTGTCTGGCTTTCTCTTGAAAGCCACGCCGCCTTCCAGCTGCTGATGGCCTTGGAAGCTGCCCCCACCCCAGCTCCTCCATTGTGGGCTGACACTGCTACTTCTGCTCCTGCTGCTCCCCCCCTAGCAGCAATACTGATCCTGCTGCTAGAGGCAGCTGCTGCAGTGGGACGGTTGCCCGATGGAGGATGAGTGGCCACGTGGATTTGGAACCCACTTGCGTCCACTGACCCAGCCTGTCCGCTTAGCAGAGCAGCACTGTGGCATGTTTTTAGATGCCTTCACATGGCGGATGTCCCTAGGTTGGTGAGCACCTGCCCTCGCTTCACCACCTTGCTGCACAAAGTGCACCGCACCTCCCGGGGATCATCCGCCTGCACCACCTTAAAATGCTCCCAGACCCATTATTTCTTAGCCCCTCCTGCCTTCTGGCCCACACTGGGTGACACAGTCCTGGGAGGGGCAGGACATGGTGGCACTGGTGACACAGCTCGTTGAGGGACAGCCATCACCTCAGCAGCACCAGATACAGAGACCTCCTCCACAGAAATCTCTGCATNATATCTATCTATCTATCTATCTATCTATCTATCTATCTATCTATCTATCCACATGAATGGGGTGGTGGTGGTGGACACAGATAGCTCACACCAAACAACACAGGGAGGGGTACAAAACTGAAATGAAACCTAAATCAATCGAATCCTACTCTAAATAAATCCAAAAACAGGGGAAGAGACTCAGGGATGGAATATATAAAGGGAGGAGGGGAGGATTCAATGGAGGGTAGGGAGAAAGAACACAGAGATGGGTAAAAAATAAAAATAACATCTAAATCTATCTAAACTAATCTAAATAAATGATACTAGGAAGGTAAATGTGTGGGATGGGTGAAATAGGAGGAAGATGGCAATGGATTAGGAAGACAAACTGCTGGGAGAGGGAGACTTCTGAAAACGCCTGCTGTCAGGAACAGTGGCTAGCTCAGAAGGTGTTTGAAGAGGGGAGGGCAATGACTTGTTACTTGCTGCGCCCGCCTTACTGCAAGCCCCATTAGCTCTGTGCAGCCTAGCCCCCCCCCCCATCCCCCATGTCCAATTGCAGACTGCGAAGCCAGTGGTCTGAGGAGAAAAGGGATGGTGATTGGGCAGGCTGGCCCAATCCAAGTTACATGAATTATGTCCCTCCATTAGTATACCAATCCTGCCAAATTTCAGAAAGATTGGATAAAGCTTCCTGTTGTTATAAGCTATTCACTTGAAAATAGATTTCTGGCTGTAACATTTGTATATACCATCCTGTTTTATAAGTAATTTGGTAATAAGTTATCACACACCTTCCTTGTCATCTCTGCCAAATTACAGGACAATTTGATAACGGGACCCAATTTTATAAGTAATTGAAATTCTTCCCTTGAAGACCATTTTTCAGATAAATAGCAGCACATGCAGTGCCAGTCAGAGGCAGGCACTTGGCATGGAAGGGGGAGGGAGGCTGTAGGTGGGAGGATGGGAAGCAACTCAACAAACAGAGACACATTCACTGGCCAATTACTGCATACTTCCAGATTTACAGGACCAATCGGTGGTGGCTTCGAGGCGAGCATAGGGGGCGGTCCTGAGCAGGCATAGAAGGGACATAACTGGGACTTTGGAGATAGCATTCCAGAAATCAGGAGACATAGTTTACACATCCAGCCTACCAGTTATCATCACAATCACATCCTGCAGCACTGTGACAGAGGACATAAGAGAATCTCTATTGGCTCTTTCCTAAACTGATGCTTCCAACTTCCCAGTAACAAGTGGGGGAGATAAGTTGGGATGGTCATGGCACAGAATGAGGATATTTGGTCAATATTTACGCTGACCAATTGGCAGCACAAACCAATCTTATACCACAGTGACATGTAAGAGAATCCCTGGCATAGACTCATTCTCTGCATATGCTGTGCAGGCTTATAAAATTGGGACCCTTGATCACATTTTTCTGATATGTGGCAGAGATGAACCTGAAAGTGTGAGATACAGCCCTGCCAAGTTTCATGTACACTGGTTAGACTACAAAGATGTTACAGTCAGACATACATTCATAGGTTAATTGCATATGCCACCAGGACTCTTTCTCTAATTCTTCTTAACTTTGGCATATATATTAAACATGGGGAGGGGTATAAAGTTGCTAAGTTTCATCCACATTAGATTGGAGACAAAGATGTTACAGCCAAGAATGTATATGCAGATTTTACAAAATACTAAATAGCATTATTCTACTGCTTATAAAATCTGATTCCTTTAGCCAATCTTTCTAGAATTTGGTACACCTAATGCCATCCATTGGATTTACAAACCTCCCCAAGTATTATCCAATATAATGAAAAACAAAAAAGGGTACAGCTGAAAATGTGTTTTTCATTGAAACCAATGGAAATTGAAAATGAAAGCAAAAACAAAAATGAAATGTTGATATTTTTGAAAAAGAAAATGACAGATTTAAATAACAAAAATGAAATGGGTCCCTGGTGCACACCTCTAATGGAGGGGGCAGTCTCAGCAGACTCTATTGTCTAGCAGGAGTCAGCACTCAACAGAATGCTGAAGAGCTGTGCTGAGCCCACCATTTTCTTTCAGCTCTCCCTCCTCCCATCTGGAAAGGACTTCCCTTGAGCTGCCAGCCACAGACAAGGTAAGAGAGCTGGGGAGGGAACAGCATGGCTTCCTCCTCCTCTACCCCCCCCCCC
>QEPC01012145.1:229456-253822 GCA_003113815.1 Sphenodon punctatus | reverse complement strand
GGGGGGGACTCTTCCCCCACCCATGTAGCAATGCTGTGGGGCTACAACTGAGCTGTTTAAAAAGGTGGTGCCAGTGGTGCAAGAGAGACTCCTCTGGCTCCCAGGGCTCCCAGCTCCCACAGATGCTGCAGATGCCTGGGGCCAGCCCAGATCGCTGCCGGTCCCCTCCCAGGGCAGGGCATGGGTGCAAATGTGCCCCCCACCCTGCGCCATGGTGACTATGCCCCTGCAGTGGACTCTGAAGCAGGTAGTCAGAGTCACCCTAAGTTAATTCATTCAATGATCTATTATTCAGCATCATGGTGCATCAGGGACTTGCGCTCAGTGGCGGAAGGTGGCATAAAACCGCTTGTGTTCACAAACTGCAGACATGCCGCATCTGCAGATGCTGACAGCTGGTAATGCAGAATCGCGGAAATATTGAGGGGAAGTGGGTGGCAAGACACATTAAGTGCCGAGTTCTCGGAATGGAATGGCGGCGCGGTAACAGCTACTGCCGCTTCAGCCCTACTGGTGACACATTGCATGTTACTGTTGCCCCACCTGGGCTAAGGTTGCCCAGTATGGGATAATGAGTAAGGGTGGCACTATCGGTATCGGATTAATCTGATACTACTGATAATGGTCAGTGTCGGATTAATCCGATAATACTGATCATTTTCTGGTATCGGAATACCGGAGTTTTTACATTGCTGGCTTTACCGGATTTTTTACATCGCTGCTATTTAACAATGGCCACAATGTTAAAAAAAACCCGGTAAAATTGACCACGTTATAAATCCGGTATTCTGATACCGGTAAATTTGGTATTGGGAGATCCCGGTATGCAGTAATCCCCCTGGAATCCCACCCCTATAAGCCACCTCCTGTTTGACTAGGCCCATGCAGTCCCACCCCAAGATGAGGTCTGAGAATTGGGCCTGGAGGAGCGTGCTCTCCCTGCCCACCAAACAGCTGATCAGGGGAGGAGGTGCCCAGAGGAGAGCACTCTCCCTCTGGGCCTCCCAATCAGCTGTTTGGTGGGTGGGGAGAGCGTGTGTGCTCCTCTGGGCCCCACTCTCCTGATCAGCTGTTTGGTGGGTGGGGAAAGTGCTCAGGCTTCTCCAGGCACCCCTCCCCAAATCAGCTCTTTGGCAGGTGAGGAGAACATGCACACTCCTTCGGACCCTCTCTCCCCAATCACCTGTTTGGTGGGTGAGGAGAGCACACACTCTCCACCAGGTCCCCCTACCCCATCAAGCTGTTTTACTGGTGGGGCATGGAGAGTGTTAATGCTCTCCTCTGGGCATCCCTTACCACATCAGCTGTCTAGCATAAGTGTGCCCAATCCTGCAGCACAATAGAAGTCCGGGAGTCCAGCCCCATGTGACCGGCTCCTTGGCTCAATCGATGGTGTAGAAGGGCTGGTGATGGTGTTTGGGAGCTGTTTGTTTGGATTTCCTTCCTCGCTGGCCCAAAGTGTGGCAGTGAGGGGGGATCAGGTCCACTCTCTCTCATATGGCCTTACCCTGAGTCTTCAGACTAATAATCAGAGGTGAAAAACCCAGATAAGTGTGGTGTGTGTGTGTGTGTGTGTGTGTGTGTGTGTGTGTGTTAACGGGAACTATGAATGTCCCCTCATGTCCCCTTTAGCTGTGGGCCTGATTGTCCAGCTGTAGCATTATTTTAAAATTGCCTTTTCCTGAAATCCAAAACCTGGGCAGAAGCAGATTAGCTAGGAAGTGTCATAATGCAAACACAGAAGAAAGTCAAATGTATACAAACCTAAGTTTGCATTTATGATGCAAACTTGCGAAGTGTGATTAAAATGAATAAAACATTTCAAATATGCTTTACATAGACTATAAATTGTTATGATATTCTTGAGAAATGCATGGCATGAAAAAGTAATATGGCTGCACATTATCCAACAGCAGTATCCCCCCTGAAAATAAATAAAGGATTTCATTTCAAAAACTCTGTTTAGTAGAACATCACAGTTGCAAAGTGAAGCACTCGCCACAGGTAAAGTGAATTGCACAACCCTGGCTCTGTCCCTTTGTATGTACTTTAATACAGTGCTTGACACCACATTATATTAGCTTTGCAAAATTTTGATTTATACCACATGTCAGATGGACTGTGTGCCATGAATGAAGCAGCTGTTTAATAGTGAGGAATGACTCACTGTTTCATTCATATCATACCATCCAACCTATACACTGAACAAAACAAGGGTTCTTGTCCCTTGCCTCTCACCATGGTTATAGAGCACCTATGCTTGAAAGATATACTCTGCTCTGTTACACCCGTGTAAATTCAGATTTAGTACAGTTGCTTTGATGGATTTCACAAACTTTGTGGAAATGCAGAGGAACAGCCCTTCCCTTGACACACCACCATTCTGTTGCCCATCTGCTTGTGATGGGAGACACCTGGTGGGGGTGGTGGGGGTGGCAGCAGCTGACCAGAAAGTGGAAAGAAAGCCAGCTGGAGCCAGGCTCCTGCTTCTGGTTGGCACACAGCAGTTTTCCTGTAAGCCTAGAGATCCTGCCTCTTTAAAAACCCTTGCCACCTGAGCAACACTGTGGCAGCTCCTGGGGATCAAAGAAGTAAGAGTGAATTGTATCCCTCACACCAACCTCTTTGATTGATCACTTTGGGAAGCAGCTAACCACCATACAGGGGTTGGGAATTAATTTTTCTTGCATTGTATTTGGCTTCCATGATTGGAATTTTTTTGCCGTCCCTGTAGTGTGCCTCCACCCTCCACTGTTGTGGTTGGACAACCAAGGGTATGTGTTAAACAAGGTACTTGTTTAATGAAGTTCTAGTTATGTATTATATTTGACAACTTGGCAAATAGGTCCAGTGCATTCAAAAAAAAAAGAATGGGTACCAGAACGGTTATTTGGGCAAATAACTTAGGAGGCATCTCCTTATGTTAAATTGACTAAGGGCTAGCCATAGATGGCTGGATCAGCCCCTGGCTTCCCTCCCTCTGGAAAGGGAATAGGGGAGTATCACACCACTTGGAAAGGCTGTAGTGGTCCAGGGTGGTGTCAGATGCATCCCTCTTTCCGTAAACTCTACCCAGGAACTCAGGAATGAAGAAAGCATCTTGGACATCATAAGAAGGTCTCTTGCCCTAGAGAGGAACATCACTGGTGGAGGATCCTGGATGAATTCCAAAGGCAGACTCTGAGTGCATGTACACTGATTGTTAATTGGCTATCAACTAACTTTAATTAATAGAGCTGAGGCGTTTAAATCTATAACCTTGTGTTCTTGCTTTCTTCTAGCAGAGACCATGTTCACGTTATGTGTTTGTCCAAAGTCCCTAATAAACTGTTACTTAGACAGGATAGGATTGAACAATCATATTCATGATCTCTCTTAGGCTGCTTGCTCATGTTACACAATATCATGCTAATTTTTATCTAACATGAAATTGCATAACGTGGGAACTCCCTCTTCCTCAAGCGTCAGTGAAACTAACGGTAGTTTCATCATGGATGACAGGGCTGAAACTCCAGCGCTATCACTCACGTGAATTGAAATTAACATTACATTTGAATGTGTACATACAAATTTAACCTTAAATAAACTCACTGTGAAATTTGCCAAGTGTTGCTGGTGTCGGGTGGAGAGAAAAGGGAAAGAGGATCCATGGCTCTAGCAGCACTTGGCAAAGGGGCTTTCCCGGGGCGCTGCTTCCCTAAAGGTTCCTTGGTGGTGGTGGGGAATGGGGTACAGGTCCCCAACCCCTTCCCCACTAAAAAACTTCCTAGGGAATCAGTGCCGAGACAAAGACCCTTTGCTGAGCGCTGCTAGGGGCATGAATCCTCCGTCTCTTCTCTCTCCCCCAAACACTAGCAGCACTCGGCAAAGGGGCTTTGGCTGGGTTCCACTTCCCTAGGGGGCTCACTGGCAGGGGTACTGGGGTACGGGTCCCCAACCCCCCCACCAGGGAACCCCTTAGTGTCCCTCCCACACCAGGGGTTTCCTGGGGGTGGTGGTAATGTGAGCACAAATCTGTTATTTTTTAATAACTGATCCAAACCCTGGAAGAAATTAAAGTGGGCATGCAGCCATGCTGCAATCTCACATAAGTGCTATTTTTGCATGAGATTGAATAAAACCGAATGTTGGCAAGCAGACTTATATGAGTTAAAAACAAAACACTTTCATACAAACTCATACTTGCTACATTCACATGAGTTTCAGTATCTTAATCTAAGGGGCCTATGACTCTGACCTGATACTATCTTTCAGATATGAAATACATCACAGACAATTCTAAGAGCTCTATATACCAACATATATTTGAGACCATGGCTGCTAGTTTTTGTTTTGTTTTGTTAGAAGAATACTTCTTTTTTCCCCAAAAGCAACAGTGCATTTAATACGCTGTTAGGAAAGAGTGGAAACTAGAGGTGTGCAATTTTTTTCATTATTATGATAATGAAAATGATTTTTTTTGTTGTAATTTTCATTATTGTAATAACAAAAATGAAAATGAATTTTGGTTTTTGAAATAATGGGAAAACACTGAAAAATGTATTTCCAGTTATACCTTTTTTGTTTCTTATTCACTTCTGATGAAACCTGGTGAGATTGTACCCCCAACAGAGGGCACTATGTGTACCACATTTCGGAAAGATTTGATAAAGGAAACCAATTTTATAAGCAATTGAATGTTGTTATTTTAAGAAAAGCTGCATACACATTCCTGACTACAGCTTCGATATCTTCCATCCATTTTTCATGAGACCTAGGATAATTATGTCCATCCCCAAGATTACCATTACTGCCAAATTTCAGAAAGATTGGCTAAAGGGTCCTGATGTTATAAGACATTAACTTGAAAATGCATTTCTGGCTGTAACATTTTTATATTCCATCCTGTTTACAAGACATTTGTCAGGACAGTATTCCACACTTTTCCTGTCATCTCTGACAAATTACAGGACAATTTAATAAAGGCCCTCAATTTTATAAGCAATTGAATTTGTCCCCTTGAAGACCATTTTTCAGATATATAGCAGCACATGCAGTGTCAGTCAGAGGCAGGCACCTGGCAGGAAGGGGGAGGGAGCCTGTAGGAGGGAGGCTGGGGAGAAACCCATCAGACTGACAGACACATTCACTGGCCATTACTGCATGCTTCCAGCTTTACAGAACCAATCGGTGGTGGCTTCGAGGAAGGCATAGGGGATACTATGCCCTGAGGCGGGCATAGAAGGGACGTAACTGAGACTTTGGGGATAGCATCCCAGCAATCAGGAGACATGGTTTACACATCCAGGCTAGTCAATTATCATCCTGCAGCACTGTGACAGAGGACATACGAGAATCTCTATTGGTTCTTCCCTAAAAAGATGCTTCCAACTTCCCAGTAACAAGTGGGGGAGAGAAGTTGGGATGGTCACAGCACAGAATGAGGATACTTGGTTGACATTTCTGCTGACCAGTTGGCATCACAAACAGATCTTATACCACAGTGACACGTAAGAGAATCCCTGGCATAGGCTCCTTCTCTGTATATGCTGTGCAGGCATATAAAATTGGGACCCTTTATCATATCTTTTTGATATTTGGCAGAGATGATCCTGAAGGTATGAGATACAGCCCTGCCAAATTTCATGTACACTGGTTGGACTACAAAGATGTTACAGTCAGCCATACCGTCAGACATAATGAAAAAGAAAAAGGTACAGCTGAAAATGTGTTTTCCATTGAAACCAAGGGAAATCGAAAATGAAAGCAAAAATGAAAACAAAATTTTGATATTTACAAAAACAAAAATGAAAGACTTAAATAATGAAAATGAAAAAGGAAAACGAATTATGACATGGGTCCTAGGTGCACACCTCTAGTGGAAACAAATTTGTCAAGTTATGTCTACTGGAAAAGCTGAAATGGCTTTTGGTTTTAAATGATTTCAGTATGGAATGGACAATGAATCTTTATCTGCCTGCTAGTCTGTTTTTGAAAGATCAAGACACATTGCCAGCTTTTTTTTTTTGCCGCAAGGGAAGGTGGAAGCTTTAGAGAAAAATTATTAGTATTCTAAAATGTTTAAAATAGGATCAGTATTTCATCTATACATAAAACACTTTAGTCCTTTAGTCACGGTCTCGGCCCCTCATACCTCAGGGACCGCCTCGCCCTCCGTGCCCCAGAGCGGCTCCTTTGGTCTTCCGGGGGGGCCTTCTTGGAGGTCCCCCATGTTAAGCGGGGGCCACAATGGAGAGGGCATTCTCAGTGGCCGGGCTGCACCTTTGGAATTCCCTCCCGGAGGAAGCCCGCCTGGCCCCGAGCCTTTTAACATTCTGGCGAGTTTGTAAAACCTGGCTGTTCGCCCAGGCCTTTGGGGAGGGGGGGGGGGTTAGTGGGTTTTTATTCCCCTACCTTCTTTATTATTTGTTATACATTTCTTTGTCCTTCCCTGTTTTAATTGTTAAGATTTTTAGGACTGTTTTAAATATTTTAAATGTTGTTTTATTTGAAATTTGTTAGCCGCCCCGAGCTGTTTGCAGGAGGGGCGGGGTAAAAATGTACCAAATAAATGAATAAAAATAAATATATTGAAAGTACTTAGCAAGACTTTCAATATAAAATTTGTATCCATTCTTGAACTCATAAGTAGCAAGACTGAGGTGTGGTTTTTAGTAGTACTAAAAACACACACTGCTAAGTTTTCTAACTGTGATATATTGATAACCATCAGCTGTATTATTTTTTTACCTACTAGATTAAACAGCTGCAGTAATTTTTTAAAGACAATTCAAGAAGCAACTTTCCTGCTCACTGCAAGAAATACAGGGAGTGGGAAACAATTTATTTTTGGGGGGGCGGGGACTCTAAAGTGCACCTCCAATATTGTGCAATAATGGGAGAAGATCAGTTTGATTTTCCATACAGAAAGTAAACAAGTGAGCCTGCAGTTAGTATCGACAAATCTTTTTGTTTGTTGAGAATTCATAACGTGTTCATAGAGCTGCATGACCGTAATAGACCAATGCTGTATGGTTCTGCTAATAACAGAAGCCTGTTTCATGGAGTAGTTGCTGGATGCCTGGATGCACTGGAGTAGGTGGGAAGAGCAGCTCTCTCACTTGCACTGAGTTTCATGCAAAGTTCTGCCAGTAGTTCCTCTGTCAATGTCACATGGTGTTTTGCACACTCTTCCAGTTTCTACTCCATTCTATTGGGGTACTTCTGTTGGGCTCATCATCATAGTGTCGGAGCATACTTGAGGTTTACAGGGTAGTTCCCAAGTATGAGAGAGGCAAGAGGCAAAGTGGTGAACTTCTTGGTGAGAGTAGACAAGCTGGTGAGAGCTTGTTGCATCCTCTCATCAACATAAGTCACCCCAGTAAAAAGTACCATTGTAACAGGGTCAGGCCAGCTGGCAAAGCCTTGGCCCTTTAAAAGTAGTTAGCACCTGCCTGAAGGGCTAGCGCGCTCGCTAGCAAAGGACCACATGCTACTGAGTAGTAGCACTTTAGAAATGATAACTATTAGTAGTAAGTGAGCGACAGGTGCTGAGCTTGATGGGGACAGTACCCGAAGCCCTCACAGCTGTGCCTGAGTGGGTCCAGCTGAACTGGGAGGGGCTAGCCAGCCCAAGCCTGAACAAGAGCCAGGGAGCCAGAGAAGCCAGGAAGATCTCTGCTTCAAAGCTGGTTTCTGGAGGGATTGTGCTTGGCTAGGAGGGGAGACTAGAGGGGCACCCTCTAGTGGGGCTTTGTTGAGGAGCCTTTAACCTGTACATAATGAACTGTTATGTATGTATGCAGAGAAAGGCTTATGCACTGTGTACTAACGAGCACTAAAGAAGATAAGACCCAGTGTGGTCCTGGGTCTTTGGGGCAGGTCCTGACAAGCCTTGCCCCAGGATGCAGCGACCTTGTTACACCCATCTTAACTAGTTTGACTCTTTTCAGTTTCATATTAAGGTTTGAAAGTAGTCAACCACTGAGTAGTCCATTTTCATCATGATTTTTTCTCTTTTGAAGGTAAGGAACAGGTGACTAAAGAGATTGTGAGTATTCCTAACCAATTTCTTGCCTAATTTGGAATGAAAAGGGTTGCTCTTCAGAAGTGAGCAACAACTTTAAAATATTTTTGAATATTTTACAAAATACAGTATGCTTGTTGCATCCCTTTCTATCATCCGCCAATAGGCTTGATTGGTAGGATTTGTTTTTTAAAAAAAAAATTTTTTAGCAACTGATTAGTCCATGATGGAGTTTGTGACCATTTAGCTTCTAAGAATAGTTATAGCTTTATAGTCACATTTTTGAGGCAGACCTGAGGGCGAATCATTGTAGAATTGCTACATTTTTTTCTTTTTCATTTCTCCATTTTCTTCTTTAGTGGCCTTTTGAAAAATCCAGCCTGTGTATGGAGGAAAAAGTTAATTCAGCATTAGAAAAATACGTGCTATGTTTTCCATTTACATTTTGTTTTTGTTAGTATTACGGATATATAGAACTACTTTGCTCAGTGTTGTAGCACTCAAGTACAATGCTTTTTTGGACTTCAAAAACCCAAAGGCTTATCTCTTCCTAACAGATGCATTTGCAATAAAGTGAAAACAGACATAACACTAACTCCACTTTACCACCATTTTAACAGTTCTTATGCATGTTGCAGGGCTGTATTAATTGGGTGCCCTATGCATCCCTGTAACATGGATAAGAAATGTTAGAGCGGAGTTATTGTTATGTCTAACGCTAACTAAATCGATGCTGAATCCTTGTTACGCTGATGTAAAATGTCGAAGATTTGACAAGTCTTCAGCCATGCATGATGCTAGTAACATCTAGAACCCATCTGAGCAAATACTATTTTACTGTTTAACTTACATATTTAGATAGTATAAAACAGAAACATGAATATTCTGTAATATAGTTACTAAGTATTTTAACCTAATAGGCTGTTTTAGCTTTGAAAACACTGCCCACTTGTGGCAAAATACTTAGAAAAGCACAGATCTTTATTTCAAAGCATTTTTTTAAACCTTCACTACATGTTAGCTTAATATGGGTCAGAGACAACTATTAACATGATTATATCTATTTAGTTTATATTCATTACTTAACAGATCAAATTTTCTTAATCTGTGCCTGAGATGGAAATGTAAAAAAAATCCTGCTTTGCACATTGAAATGGGATGTCTAACACTATTGCTGAGTTTAGATGGTAATCTTGTGTAGATTACAATATAGATTATTGCATGTGGATCTTAAGCCTTCTGTTTTAAAACGGTGACCTTGTAAGTTATCATTATTTATATAGTGCCAGCAATGCACCTGGTTGTGTACAATAATTAATTAGGGCTCCAGTCCTGCAGTGAAGCAGGGCCACCTCACGTAAAGCAGGGCCATCTCGGGTAAAACCCCAGGAGGTGGGGGGGAGAGAAGAAAGTTGGAGTAAGTAAAGAGTAGGGATGGGACTATCGGCGAATTATCGGTTACCGGTTTTATCGGTATTGGATTAATCCGATATTGGATTTATTGGTATATCGTTTTTTTAACATTACCGATTTTTCAGATGTTTAACATTGTGGCCATTTTTAAAATGGCCGCAATGTTAAAGATCCGAAAAATCAGCAATGTTAAAAAACTGATATACCGATACTGATATTATTGGTATTATTGGATTAATCCGATGTCGCCAATTATTGGCATTATCGGATTAATCCAATATTGATAGTCCCATCCCTAGTAAAGAGGCCACATGGTGGGGAGAGGGGGGAAATAAAGAGGCTACATGGTGGGAGGCATTAAAGAGGCCTACTGTGGGAGGGTTAAAGAAACTCCACTCCAAGCCTCCCACTACCCCCTGGACACAGGCCCTTTTTTGTTTACCTCAGCTGATTTTCCTTCTTTCACCTGGACAAACATTAATCCGAAAGACTGTCCAGGTGACATAGAGCAATATATTCCCTTGCCCATCCCCGTCCCCCAGGTGTTTCCCTCAGTCTGATTGGCTGTATGCCAGGTATGCTGGCTGGCCACTTAGGGCTGCCTCTCACCTGTGACACCTGGGGTTGGGAGGGGCACTTGGTCCAGGTTCAGCCCCTGTAAATAGTGCCTCCTGTTAAGGTCAGGGGCGTTCTCATACATTCATGAAGCTGAGACAGCACAGGTGCACGTGCTTCGCGTGCGTACAGGGAAGAGGGGGACCCTGAGTGGATGGAACAGGAGGTATCAGTGAGAAGAAGTGTGTGGGAATGAGGAGCTAGGAAAAGCCTGAAGGAAGGAAGGGTTTGAAGGTTGGGAGGGAAGGAGCAGAGTGAATACATCAAGGGAGGGAGTTCCAGACAGAGACAGCAGCATGGAAGAAGGAGCAACTACATTTTGAGGAGCAGGGGACATGTGGACAGGTGGGGGTAGTGGCAGAGGACTGAAGCTTACAGATGGGAACGTGACAAAAAATCGGTGTGAGAAGATAGAGGGGAGCAAGGTCGTGAAGGCCTTGGAGGTAAAGACAAAGAGCTTGTACCGAATGCGTTTAGGCAGAGAGAGCCAGCAGGAGGGGAGGAGGGGGCTGTACCTGGTCAAAGCGACAGGTGAGGTGTATGACCTCGGGAGCGGAGTGTTGAATGGAAGTGAGAGGGGCAAGGTCAGACTGGGGGAAGCCAGTAAGAAGGCAGCTGCAGTAGTCAAGTCCCATCTAGAGAGGAATTGAGCATGGACTACGGTTTTGGCAGCAGAAGTGGTAAGGAAGGGCTGAATTTTCACAATATTATGCAAAGAGAAGATGTGATAAACTGAATCTGAGGTGTAAAGGAGAGGGATGAGTAAAAAATGAACCCCAGCCTGTGTGCCTGGGGGACAGTTTACTTTTTAAAGAGAAAAGTCAAATGAATCAATAACAATACTGAAATTTATAAGCACTGTCCTAACTGCCTTTCATGTAAAACACATGGACTCTATGGCACCTTTCACTCTTTCATGGCACAGAAACTTTTTCTGGGATAGTAAATTCAGATCAGTTGCTGATTATCTGTACACTACCTACAAAATGGCATGTTTCAAAGAGTCAAAAACAGCCAAATGATTAAGGGCAGAATCCCTGTGAGTGCCTAACTCCTTGCTAAGTTCATTGAGAACTGCCATAACTGTTTAGCTAACCTAAGTAACCAATGATTATTTTATGTTGTATTGATTTGATCATTTAAAGTTGGTGAATATTAATAATCACAGTGTTAGTGTTCCACCAAGTGGTGGAGAGGGGGACTGCAGGGAAGTTTTTATTCTCTTCATAATCTGAAACATGCCCACAACTGGGCTTGCTTAGATGGGACTTCCAAGATAGGACAACTTAAAAGGAAAGAGGTGTAAAGTGACTTGTTAATAAGCTTAGCTTTGTCTCCACAAAATCCCAATTACTTAAGCAAAGAGTGCTAAGTAATTTTTAATGAAGCTTTACTGCTGGTAATGACTTCAGAAACGTGTTTTGAACTGCTTGTTTTACTTAGGAAAAATGAGTGCAATTTTATTAGTTTTCATTCTGATGCTATTTTGCTGATAGATGTGTTTGTATGTCTGCCAGATTTTAGCTTGGTTACAGTTCGCACATAGAATTTTGTCTAGTCTTAATGTTAGTGTGTCACGTGGTGGCTGGGAAAGCTGTGTGACATGGTGGCAAATGGTAATAACCACACAAAGAGGCAGAGCCAATCAAGTTGGCACTCATCAAGCGCAGGCTGAGTTTTAGGTTTATAGTTATAAACCTCAGCAATACAATAAAAACCCAGGAAAAGAGTGAGTTTGGACAATATTTAGGTGTGTTGTGCTGAGTCAAAAGGTTCATAAGGACATAACTACCATAGGTCAGTCCATCTAGCTCAGTATCCTGTCTCTGGCAGTGGCAAGTACTGGCAGCTTCAGAGGAAATGTACAAGAAAGCAGACAGATATGGAACAATCCACCGTTTGTTGTTCTGACTCCAACCCACTTTCTGGCTACAGACTTCCCTGAGCATGAAGCTGCATCCCTGGACCACCTTGACTAACAGCCATTGATGGACCTGACCTCCATGAGGATTTTGTCTTGTGACATGCAGTACATATTATTTTGTGGTCTTGAGGATAATGTCTGATTTTTCCAGACACTAGGTGAAAACAAATGACAGTAGCCTGCGAGTCACCTACTCATCAGTTCGGTGGCAGCCATATGTTCTTGTACTTTCACCTCGGGATGGGGGTGGGGGGCGGCAGGAAACGGCTATGGGACATGTCATCCGGAGAAGTTCGACTTAGGCTCGCCCAACTGGGCTAATCCGAGCTAACGTGGGCCCTCCTGTCTGTTAGGCCCCACCCAGCCCAACCATGCGGTGAGGTCGGAGGATCACGACTGGAAGAGCACAATCACCTTGGTTGCTGAACAGCTGATTGGGGGGCTGAAGGAGTGCCCATGATCAGCTGTTTGGTGCATGGGCCAGGTGAGGGTGCTCCTCCAGGCCGATCAGCTGTTCGGCAGGCCAGGTTGGGCCCTGGAGGAGAACCCAGCTCGGATGCACATGCCAAATAGCCTCTCCCCCCAGTCAGCTGTTTGGCAGGCTGGGTAAGGGCACTCCTCTGTCCCTCTGATCAGCTGTTTGGTGGTAGTTCCTCCCAGGGGCTCGATCCTGCTGGGAAACAGGGATCTGGAAGTCCTGTCCTGTGCAGATGGATTCTCTGCTGACATGGAGGGACTTCTGACAGCAGCCTCAATTCCACCTGGATTCCCCAGGGGAGGCTGCTCATTTGAAATGTCCTCCCCATTGACCTTAGGAGTGGCGACTGTAGTGACTCTCCCTGGGGTGGTCAGAAGATCTGTCTCACCCCCATCTCATTTGTTTTCACCCACTGAAAAGGTTAAAATAGCACCCTTAAACTATTAGGTTCAGAGATCATGACAATCTTAAGAAAAATCAAACAATGTTTAGGACTTACCTTCCACAGTGCAAATATAAGAAGTGTGAGAATCAAGAGTCCAGCAAAGACACTCAACAGAATAACCCATAATGGAACATGACCAGGATGGGGCTCTCTTGAAATTTTAATCATGGTCTGTGGATTATAAAAATGGTGAAAATGTTAGTTCTCTAACAGGCTCAGAGTATCATGTTGTAGAAACTGTGGCTTGTCTTTCGGTAGTACGATGCAGTTTCATAAGTAGCGTTATACCGGTTTAGACTAATGGTCCATCGAGTACATCATCCTGTCTCTAATGGTGGCCACCCTTAGTTGCTTCAGAGAAGTATCCAGCAAAATGAAATGATCCAATCCCTACTGTTCACTCCCAGCTCCTGAGAATCAGAGGTTATGGCATTTTCTATTTTATTCTCTTTTTGGACAGGAATTCACAGGGTAGACAACTGAATCTAAGCTTCAGTGTAAAATTAGGTATGTACTAAGAACTGATTAGCTGTGTAACACTCACACCCAGCTGTCATCTGTGTCTGCAAGCCCACTTCAGCCCCCTTAGCTATGCTCTCCAATTTTCAAAGCCCATGTCCTGCCTATGGTACAACATGAGGTTTTTACATATTTAAATAAATTTTAAAGAAGAGTGAAAACACCACAGATGCCATCAACAGTTATTTTTAGGACTACCATGTACTGTCTCAAATGGGATTTGACCTGGGCTATGAGAGCTATTTCAGAGAGGGAATGCACAGCAGGAACAGACAGGCTTTAAAAAATGAAAGATCTTGTAGTGCCCTTGGCAGCCAAGGCGGAGAAATAGAATTAGCGAAAATATTGCCTATAAACGGAGTTGTACCTAAATCACAATGCTTATCTCGACTACTTAGGAGAAGTGTGCTACTATTTAAAATGTTTAATTTTAAATACCAATTTCTTTAAAGTGTCTCCTTATCTACTCATTTGCTGGGATGCCGAAGCTCTAATTTAGTGTCCTGGTTAAGAGCAGATTAGGTGGGTAATTTTCCACATCATACCTAAATTGGGAAATAGCATGGTTTTACTGCCTTCCAGTATTATTTGAGGCTGTTCCTGATAGCTTCTACTGTGAATGAATGCTTATCAGAAAAGAGTAATACCTACCTCTTATCTAGAGCAGTGCAGTCTGCATTCACAGAGTGGAAGCCTGAGCCTAAAAACACTTTGCTGGTGTAAGCCTTATTCATTTTAATGGGGCTAGCACTGGCAGAGCACTTTGCGGGAAGAGCTCTTAATTCTTCAGTGTGTGTGTCAAAAACAGGTTTGCCCTTACCTCTCTTTTTTGATTGTCTTTTCTCAAAATCAGTGATGAGTTTTCACTCCGAAGTAATGCTTTGACAATGAGAGTTAAACTGTGAATATTGGCCTGGAAGAAAACAGAGACTCTACTGTTTTTGTGACATTTACTGAAGTTTGAAATTCCAGAGATGAATCAGAGCATGGTATTGGGAGAGGAAACGGGGGGACCAGCTCAAAATGTCAGAGGAAGTGGGGGTGCAAGTGAGATTATTATTAAACCCAATCTTACTTAATGGTTCTGTTAATAAAACTAGATGATGAGAATGAACCAGTTATGAGCTAATTCTGCAGATGATACTCAGATGAGAGAAGTTTCAAAGAATAGTAAGCACAGAGAAAACACACATAATATGTAAGACCTAATTCTGCAAGATGCTCAGCACCATGCAGTAATAATCCGCAAGAGAGAGACTAATTAGAAACAGGACACAATAAAATGGAAGATGAAAGACTGGACACATGTCTAAAATCCTGATCCCACAAATATAGGCAAAACATGCTGACCTTTAGCAAAGCCAATCAGACTGCTTGTGTGAGGTTAACATACAAAATACCTGTTTGTAGGAAAGCAGTCACATACACCTGGAGGATAATAATGCAAGATCCTCAACACCGACAGGGACAGAGACTCTTGGGAAACAGTATTTTAGATGGAAAATACTGTCAGAAAATGAATGCTGTTTTGGTCTATAAACTAAGTATTCACAGGACAGAAAAAGCTGGTGAAAGTCCAGATCCATATAGTTCTTTTGAAAAAGCACTTTGAATATGAGATTCTATTTATTTCACAAATCATTAGAATCTTAGTCTTTGGTAAATTCCCTTGGAATTAATCTTTGTCTATTCTGTTATTGAAGTACCAGAACATAATGGAGAAAATCAAATTCAAAAGGCATTTTCAAAAGAACTATATGAATCTGGACTTCCTGTTTTTTCTGTGATACCAATCCTAGTGTATATAGCATTCATTTTCAGACCATATATTTCCAATTGCAAAATTCCTGTTTCTGCAATATTGGGTGTTTTTAGATGAGATGATATCCGGCATGGCCACCCAGGAGCCATGGAGCCCGCTGCCCGTATGAAGGTGGAGTGGTCGGATGCGTACTCCCATGAGCCATGCAGCACCCACTCATGGTCAAGCATGGAGCACTACTGAGAAATCCAGAATGCAGGGTCGGCCTTACTGCGTGGTGGCTCGGAGGGCCCCCAGCTCCTGGTTCTAGTCAGCCTCGGAGACTGACAGTGGCCGGGAGCTGGGGCCCCTGAGCGCAGGGCCCCCCTGAGTCTCGACCAGGGAGTGAGGACGGGAAAGACAGGGTCTCTTCCCCTCACTCCCTGGCGGAGTCCGAGACAGGCCCCGCCTCTCCCTCACTTCATGCGTGAGCCCCTCCACTGCCTGTCAGTATCTCAGCCAAGGGGAATGTGGAGAGGCAGGGCCTCTGCCTCTCCCTCATTCCCCCTGGCCAAGACTGACAGGCAGTAGAGGGGGCCAGTGGGAGTGAGGGAGAGGCAGAGGCCCCACCTCTCCCTCACTCCGTGGGTGCACCCTCCCTCCACTGCCTGTCAGTCTTAGACAGGGGGAATGTGGGAGAGGTGGGGCCTCTTCCTCTCCCTCATTCCCTGGCTCCCTCTGCTGCCTGTCTCGGACTTGGCCAAGGAGTGAGAGAGAGGCCTGTCTCTTATACACATCTAGATGTGTATAAGAGACAGGGCCTCTCCCTCTCCCTCATTCCCCCTGGCTGAGACTAACAGGCAGTAGAGGGGGCCAGCAGGAGTGAGGGAGAGGCAGAGGCTCCTCCTCTCCCATACTCCCTGGCAACTTCCGGTGGTGGCGGGTGGCACGGCGGCAGATTCAATCTACTGCTGTGGCACCCATCCAAGTCCAAGGCGGCGAGTGGTCCCGGCACAGTGCCCAGGCCGGCAGCGGCGATGGATCTGGTAAGTGCCCCCGAAATGGCTAGGTTTGGGGCTGGGCGGTGGGGAGTGCACAGCTTTTGCAAGGAACTGGCCAGGAGTGATGTAGAGCCTAGGTTTCTCTGTGCTCATGCCAGGGGGCATGTGGCAGCTTGCTTTCAAGGCCAGAGTAGCCACGCTGGGAGCCACTCGTTTGAATTCTTCCCCATGCACTCGACCCGAGTGACTGCTCTGCGGCAGTGCCACTTGGCAGCCACAGACCCACTCTTCCCCATTGCCTTTCTCATTTAAAAACACTGTTTCCCAAGAGTCTCTGTTCCTTTCAGAGATCTTGCATTATTATTTCCCAGATCTATTAGATTACTATCCTACAAATCGCAGACACACACACATGTGTGTATATAATGCATACTCTCTCTCTCTCTCTCTCTCTCTCTGTATCTATCTATCTAGAGAGATCTAGCTATCTATACTCTATCTCAGAGAGAAGGGGGAAAGAGTATATACAAGTATATAGATAAACACAATATTAAGCCAGTATGTTTTAAGTGCTCTCTTTCTCTCTTTAATACTGCTTCAAACCTAGGGCTGAAACTAAATTTCACAATTCTTGCTTTTTTGATGAGAATCAGGGTTCTCTTGGCTCATTCTTGTTTGCAAGAACGAGCCAAGAATTGCCTGGATTCTCTCAGGGAAAAGCAAGAATCTGGCAGACAGCTCTCCCCCACACTTGCAAAAAAGAAAGAAAAGGGGGGGGGGCTTTTATTCACCTGGCTGCCTCTCCGAGTCCAGGGTTCTGCTCCAACCGCTGGGTCTTGCCACTGGATCTCTCCTCAGATTCTCTTCAGAAGAAGGGGGAAAGCCTCCTGTCTGCACATGCTCAGACAGGCTGCTGTTTTCCAAATTGGCACTGATGCTGCCAGTGCCATCTTGGGAAAGGGCCACACATGCTCAGAACAGCCCCGGTGGCCATATTGAGCATGCACAGTGATTTTTATTTTTATTTTTTGCCTCCTTCTCGGAGGCTTCCTCCCTTCTCCTGCAGAGAAACTGAGTGGGGAGAGACCCAGAGGTGAGACCCAGTGGCTGAAGCAGTCTCCCCGCTCCCTCCCGGGCTCAGAGAGGCAGCCGGGTCAGTAAACACACCCCCTTTTTTCAAGTGTGGGGGAAGGGTTAAGTTTCCCCCCTGCCCAAGATATCTCGTGAGATCTTGAACTGTTAGTGAGATCTTCCCAAGATCTCACTGCCGGTTCTCATGAGATTCTCACGAGAATCATTTTGATTCTCATTTCAGCCCTATTAAAACCCATGAATGAACATGATGAAGGTGAACTTACTTTTATAAAGGTAGCTCTCCAGATTCTGAGTGAAAAATTCACTTGAGTTACATCAGATGGGACCAGAGTACAGTTAATAGATGCACAGTTGTATGAATCGCAATCCTGTTTGAATGGACATAAACAATTAATCAAATATTTTAAATTGCAATTTGCTAGAATACTATGTCTCAAAATATTCTGGGTGAGATCCTGGCTCAATGGGTGTAAACAGATGGATGGCAGCTCCACTCCTGCCTGTGTCCTCCTGCTTCACCCCTGGGTTGGCCGGTCTGTGTAAAGCCACCCACCGGATGGTCACAGCGGAGCAGGCTGTGGCTGCTCCAGGGCAGTTCCACCAGTGGAGCTCTGGAACATCCTTGAGCATGCTGTGAGGAGTGGGCCGGCCAAATTCAAGGCACTGGCCCAGAGTGGAGCTACTGTCTGTCTGTTGGGAAGATCCACGCTGCAGCTCCACGTCTGGCTGTCCCATGCCCCAGTCAGCACCGTGGAGTTCCGGGTGCCAGCCGAGAGTGTCAGGTAGGCGCCCGCAACTCAGGGGGAATGGCCTGGGGAAACTGCCAGTGCATCTGTTGCGGACCCAGGCGGGGTACAAAGTGGGTACACACGGGGATGCACCTCCAGAGCAGCTCCGGGGCTGCCAGGTTAGATGTCTATCTAAAAACACCCATTGAATTCAATGGAAAAATTCCCAATGATTTTAATGGAGCCAGGCTTTTACTCCTCACACGCAAACCTATGATTAGCAATCTGCAGTCGCTTAGTTACACAATGGTATGAATAATAAACAGTCTACATTTCCAAGCTTTGGTTTTGTTATTTTATTGTGTGCAGAGTGCAAAACTCTAATTGAAGTGGCAACTGTGACAGCCAAACCCCTCTGCATCTGCTGTGTCAGGGTTTGAGGTCACCTTAGTGCTAACAGACTCGTTATACTCACTTTTGGTTTATTTCTGGCTAAATAGAAGGTCTCATTTGAAAGATTACATTTTGCAGATATTAACTGTCTGTGTGACAACCCAAAGAGCTTTCTGTAAGATTTGTAAGTGGTAATGGGTCTCCTTGGCCCATATTATGGAAGTTTCCTCCTCACCCTGACTGACTATGTATGCAAACTATCCTAATGTTTGTCTTTTCCCTAAACCAAAATAGTCAATCACCTTACATCTAAATGCACGTTACATGTAAAAGATACCAAGTGCAGGGAATGATGCAGGCAAGGACCTGCCCTGTCCTGTCCCTGCATGAAGAGATAAAAGGTGAAAGTAGACACGATGCGGGTCCGCTATGGCCCGCCGTGGAAACCAACTACCCGTCTGTTCCCCTGCCACCAGACGTTAGCCCAGGACTGTCCTGTTCTGGGTGGGTGGTTAGCCTGGAATGCATCCCCTCGGATAATCCTGGGCACACATTTCGGGCTAAGGGTTGTGCCTACGTTGGCCACAATGGGCCAATGCAATGCATCTTTTTGGACCCACATGGGGTGGGGCCCGCCAGAACCATGGCTTCCCATCATGGCAGGGGGTAGGGTGTGGGTCCACCCATTCGTGCGTCTGATGCACACACACCCAAGCCGTGCAGGTGGTGGGACGGCTCTCTAGCCATTGGCACATTTGGTCAGTGTTCCTCCCTGACCTGGAGAGGGGTGGCTGCTGCTTCCCACCCTGCCCCAGGTCGGAGAGCTGCTGCGCTGCCCGTATGTCTGTTTTCACCCAAAGACATTGAGTATAATGAGGGGAAATCCAGGACTCAGGTATAACATGGAATCACTGAAGAGGCACTCTTTGGATGCCTTCCGGGTAAGACTGGCTCCTGACTTGTTGAGGCCAGGAGTTTTGGGGGAGAAACTTGTTTTTTTAGCCAGTAGAGTTAGCCACTAACAAGTACACAACAACTATACATTAAATTTTAAAATAAATATTAAAAGTAAAAATTAAACCATTAACCAAATACATTAACATTAATTAACAAAATACATTAATAACTTTTGTTTTTACTCTATTTAGTTTGTAACAGTACTGCTTCCATCTCTCACTTTCGCTACTTTTGAATCTTCACTCTTTCTTTCTTTCTTTCAAAATTCTTCTTCTTCTTAATTACCAGCAATCTGCCTGATGCTGAACAATTCTGATTAGAGACAGGTCCCTGCCCTAAGGAGCTTAAATCTAAAATGAGTCAGAGGAGGAGGGAAAAAATCTTTTTAGTTAGTGAGATCTTCCCAAGTTCTCACTCCGGTGTGACTCAAAGAGGCTGTGAACTGAGGTGAATGTGGTGAGCTGGCGCACAATGCTCCTTTAGGTGCAGAAAACCAGAAGAGGGATGTGTCTTGTTTTGGGAAACACTGATCTAAAGTGTTTTTATGCCAAGCAGCTCAACAAATAGACTGTGAGTATGCAAATAAGCTGAGAGAGGAAGGTGAATGACTGGTTCAGCTGCTGCCAATGTCACAATCGATGCATGTTACACATAGTAGCGTAGCGTCTACGGCCAGTCAATGGATGGGCTTTTGGGATGTTTCCAGGGAAAAAATCCCCAAAACATCAGTTTGTCTGATGGGAGAGGCATCTGGGGCCATTGCAGTGCTGGTGGTGAAGGGGGAGCAACAGTTGTCTGATGTGTCTGGGACGGGGAGAAAACAGTGGCCTGACCACCCAGTGACTTGAGGTCACAATATCACAGGCCACAATTTATTTATATATTTATTTATTAATTATTTATTTAAAATTTATATCCCACCCCTCCTGCCCTCAGGGCAGCCCGGGGCGGCGAACACCATTCAATAAAAATACAAAAATTTTAAAACAATTTAAAAACACAATATGTGGGGAAACACCCCACCCCACCCCACCCCTCGCCAAAAGCCTGACGGAACAGCCAGGTCTTACATACACGCTGAAACAGCAGGAGAGCGGGAGCCAACCGAGCCTCCTCTGGGAGCGAATTCCACAGCACAGGGGCGGCCACCGAACCAACATAGGTGGCCACCCGCCTCGCCCAGGGAACCTCCAAAAAGGCTCCCATGGATGATCTCAAGGGTCGCATGGGCACATGGGGAGTGAGGCGGTCCCGCAAATAAGCAGGGCCCAGGCCATGAAGTGCTTTAAAGGTTAAAACCAGCACCTTGAACCTGGCCGGGTACTTTATAGGCAGTGAGTGCAGAGCCCGTAGCACTGGTGTCATGTGCTCCCTGTGACCCACCCCCGTAAGGAGACGGACTGCAGCATTCTGCACCAGCTGCAGCCTCCAGACCAGTTTCTCGGGCAGTCCCACGTAGAGCGCGTTGCAGTAATCTAGCCTCGAGGTGATGAAGGCATGGATGACAATGGCGAGGTCAGAGTCTAAGCAAAGCCACCGGACAAGATGTAACTGCTGAAACGCACTCCCCACCACAGCCACAACCTGAGATTCCAGGCTGAGCTGTGAATCAAGGAGCACACCCAGATTCCGCACTTGAGAGACCATGGGAGGGCGAACCCCCCCAACAAGAGGAGATTCAACCACCCCCAGGTCCCCCAAGCCCTGACCCCAAAACATCACTTCCGTCTTGTCAGGATTCAATTACAGATGGCTCGACCTCACCCAAGCCCCCACAGCTGACAGGCACTGGGAAAATAAGGAGACTGCATGGCCTGGATTGATGGAAAAGGAGAGGTAGAGCTGAGTGTCATCAGCATACTGATGACACTGCATGCCCTGACACCCTCTCACGATCTCCCCTAACGGCTGCATATAGATGTTAAACAAGAGGGGGGACAGAATGGCACCCTGTGGGACTCCACACGTGAGGTCCCGGAGGGAAGACGTACACTCCCCCAAGACCACCCGGTGAGTTCTCCCAGCCAGGAATGAACAAAACCAGTCCAAGATCGTTCTGCCAGTTCCGGCATGGTCCCGCAGGCGAGTCACCAGTACCTCATGATTGACTGTGTCGAACGCAGCCGAAAGGTCTAGCAGGACCAGTAAGGTCTGATCACCCTGGTCCAACGCCAGACGGAGATCATCAACCAAGGTCACCACTGCCATCTCCGTACTGTACCCAGGCCGAAAACCAGACCGGGAGGGATCAAGGAAACCGGTGCGGTCCAGATGTTCCTGGAACTGCTGTGCCACAGCCCGTTCAATAAGCTTCCCTAAAAAGGGAAGGTTAGAGACCTGCCGATAACTAGCAGGAGCATCAGCGTCAAGAGATGGCTTCTTGAGCAGGGGTCTAACCACAGCCTCCTTTAGGCAATCAGGCACCCTGCCCTCCCGAAGGGAGGCACTAACCACCCCAGCCAGCAATGGCCATAATCAATGTGTTACTCCCCATGTGATTTCCCAGTTGCCTCACTAGTATTATTGAATATTTAATTCATCTCAGGAGAAAAATCCACCTCATTGAATAAAAGCCTCCAGCCTCCTGCAGGGAAGGAAGGTGTTGCTACTGCTGCTGGGGGAGTGGGATCAGGGGCTGAGACTGGGGCTGCCATATGCAAAATGCAAAACATAAAAAATACAAGATACAAAACAGAATCGGCCCAGTCCCAGCCTCCGACTGCCAAATGGCTGACAAACGGCAGCCAACCTTTGGCACCCACCACAGGCAGCCAGCCAGCCGTTTGCAGGAGACTGGAGACTTTTATTTACAAGCCTCAGTTTAGCAGCCTCTGTTTGACAGCCACAGGCTGGGGTTGGGCCTATTTTGTTTTGTAGCTTGTATTTTTTATGTTTGGCATTTTACTGATATTTAGAGGGATGTGGGAGTTTGTTTGTGGGGAGGATAGGGGGTGATAGTGCCAGTCGTCTGCTGAGGGGAGGGGGTGTTACAGGAAGGGATGTGGGGTGAGGTGGGTTATACCATGGCCCCCTGTGAGGGTGGGTACAGGCATGGGAGGTTGGGAGTGGGAAAAGTCATCATGGCCCCCAGGGGAGGGGGGTACGAGCAGGGTTGGGGAGGATGTGGGTTGTGCCATGGCTCCTTGGTAAGGGGGGGGAGTATGGGCATGGGCGATGGAGAGTGGGGAATGGCACAGTACCCCCCTGGTGATAGGGGGGTATAAGCAGGTGTGGGTTGGGGTGGAGGGGTTAGGGAGAGGGTGAGTGGGGTTTAGCGGGGGTTCTTCTTTTTAAAAAATAACTAATATGTTTTTATGTGTGTTATGTTTATATATCTTATTTTGTAAGCTGCCCTGAGCCTCTGAGGGAAGTACAGGATAAAAACTGAAACTGAAATAAATAAAATAAATAAAAATGAGAGCTTAGAAATTAAGCTGCTGTAAGAAGACACCCCTCCCTTGAAGTAAAGGCTGAAATTCTGTAATTCAACACTACTTATGAGTAAGTGGTGGCAGGATTGTGGCCTAAGAAGATACCTCAGGTGAAATCAATGGAATGACTGTTCACATGTGTAGTATTTGCAACAGGAGCTAATAAAATGCAAACATATAGTAGCTAATATTTAACGGAAACATTTACAATTTATTAAAATGTAGAAAACTATAACTCTGCTGAACAATATCTTTTAACGGCATTTTTCTGGTCAGATTCCAGTCATGGAAGTCCAAGAGAACACTATTTCAGACAAGCTTACCATAACTCCATCTCTTATAGGCTCTTTTATTTCTGACAGCACAAACGGTTTGCCAGTATCGATCATTAGTGGATCTACAGGGTGACTAGTTGTGCAGTTTGCATTCTGTTAGAGGAAATAAGAAATATTTGGCTGACAGTCCAAGACAAAATCATCTGAAAACCTTGGAAACGTGCTCGTATTGCCAAGATGGAGCAAATGTCCTAACAAGATCAATAGTACATGTCATGGTTTATCTTTTCCTATATATTTGTAATAATGTAGTGTTGAATAGCCAATTCAAGGTAACATAACTATGGAAAATCATTTTTATTATCACTTAGCATAAAAAATAATACAGACTGCTTATGAGGCCATATTTATATTTAACATAAAATTAATTAATTTCCACTTATGTCTCTCCAAAATTGTTTTGTAAATCTTTATAATTGTATAATACCACCTGAAACTTTTCAATCAAATTTAATTTCAAGTCCATACTTTACCAATGAGACTACAATTAAAGCTAAACTTAAGCCAGTGAACAGACAGAATGATTCATGCAGTTTGTTATACCCTAGGGGAAAAAAATGAGCATTTCTTGATTTAAATTTAAAAAGGTGCAATATAATTTCTGTGTATAACTTACTTCTGAAAAAGATGTTCTGGTGAGGTAGAGAATAGTGTTTTTGGCTAAAGTCACGTTGGGGAATGAAATTTGCAACGTGAGTTTGGGTACTGGGAAGTATTCACCTTTTTCAATCTATAACAAACAAGAAAAATGGTTAGGGATGTGTGAACGTGGTTCGGACGTTCGGGGTTCGGCCTGAACTCAGCCAGTTTGGATGCTCAAACCGGACATCCGAACCGAACGCCAAAACCCCCCAAACACTTTGGCTGAGCTTGGATGAGTTCGGGTGGGAAAAACTTGGCTGGCCCAGGGAGGGGGTAGCTGAGGAGCAGACTTCCTGGTGCCAAGGGTGGAGAGAGGCTGGGACTAGCAGCCAACCTGCCCAATCACCATCCCTCTTTTCCTCAGACCACTGGCTTTGCAGTCTGAGACTGGCATGGGACTAGGCTACATGGAGCCAATGGGGCTTTTTGTAAGGGGGGCGCAGCAAGTAACAAAAGTCATTGCCCTCCCATCTTCCAATTCCATCTGAGCTAGTCACTGATCCTGTCAGCAGGTGTTTTCAGAAGTCTCCCTCTCCCAGCAGTTTGTGTTCCTAATCCATTGCCATCCTCCTCCTATTTCACCCATTTCCACACATCTACCTCCATAGTTTCATTTATTTAGATTAGATTAGATAGATTTAGGT
>QEPC01012145.1:153794-178968 GCA_003113815.1 Sphenodon punctatus | reverse complement strand
ATTTATTTCATTGAGTTCAATGGGGACACAGCGCCCCATTGAACTCAATGAAATAAAACCGGTACCGGTATACCGGATTTAATCCGGGAATCCGGTTTTTGTAGAACCGGTAACCGGTAAATCCGGTAACCGGTAATGGGTCCGGGGTCCCACCACTAGTACTCATATCTTCAGCACACAGACCAGCCACCCATCATTCTCGATGTAACCAAGCCAAGCGCCTGCACCTGGGACCTCGCATCTTCGTGAATGTTACACCCCTTGTCTCTCCCTCTGTTCCCCTTCTTTCGTCTCCCTTCCACCCCCCCGTCTCTCAGATTGTAAATCCTAGGGCAGGGACCGTGTCTATTCCATTACTTTGTAAAGTGCCAGGTACATTGCTGGCTCTATATAAATGCTTAATAATAATAACAAAAAATCATAATCATCATCATTATATAAATAGGGATCTCAAGAAACTGCATTTCCCAAGAACATTTTCCTCTTCTCCATTCAGCTATTCTGCCATTGTTACCTTGTTCAAAGAATACACATACACTTTCCCTTGCTCCTCCTTTTCAGCCCCCATATACATAGGGGCTCCAACTAGAAGAATGTCAGTAAATGAGTCTTTATTGATGTCAATTGTTGTAATGACGCTTCCAAAATAGGACCCAATCTGAAATAAACAATATATATTTCGTAGGCACTGAATTTTTCAGAGATTAGTTTGCATGACAAATTTGTAACTAGCTATCAGAGATTCATTGTAGAACACAATTCTGTGTTAATACACAAAGGGCCTTTTTACATGGACAGAGGTAGGTGGGGGGATGGGTGTTTTGCTGTGTGGGGTGGAGGTGGATGGGTGGCCATTTACACGGACACCCACCCACCTCCACCAATGGAGCCTCCTCTGGTTGTCCGGAGGGCTCCATGGGTGAAGGTGGGTGGAGATGGATGGGTGGAGGTGGGTGCTGTGTGGGAGCGCGCATGCACCCACACCCATCCCACTCGGTGTTCACACAGGTGAACACCAGGCGGACACCCATCCACACACACCCAGCCATATACACGGACGCGCCCCCCCCCCCGTAAAAATGTAAAAATGGCCAAACTTTATAAATCAAGTATAATAAAAGCTCAACATGCTGTCAAACAATAAAACAATGTAGGGCTCCACATTTTATGCTCATCCTGGGCTCCACAAATTCTACCGCTGCTCCTGCCGCCCCATGCATTGGGTTGCTTGGCCCTAACACCACCCTTCTTCACCAACGCCACACTGCACTCAAACACAGCAAACAGGGTTGCTACGTCTCTCTAAAACCTGGCTGTAGTAGGGATCTAAGTTCTGTCACGGATGTACACAGAAGGATCAGGTGTAGAGACATGCCTTCTACTCTTGTAGAGGGAATTTAGCAGTTCAAAGAACATGAGCCCAAGTGCTGTCTGAGCTTATTACTGTTACTAATGTCCTTAAAGTGTTCTCCTGAGCCACAGCTTTCTTTAAAAATAAAATAAATAAATAAATTAAATCACATGATTAACAGATACTTGAACTCTATTGAAACTACATTTTAAGGACCAAATACACACTTACTTGTTCTCCACTTAACCTCTGTAGTATTTTCACAGCTCCCTCTACCATTTTATAAATGATAACTTGTCCTGTGTGGTTATATCGAGGCTGGCCAGCAATGTACATCACATCTCCAGGTACTGATGCCGAGTTCACAGAATATCCTAGGAAAAACAAAATTATTCAAGGTAGAGCAAGGCAGAATGATGCAGCCATAACTGTTGTGATTCAAAAGCCTAAAGTCAGATCCTGCAAATGCATATGTATGTGTAAATGCGATTCCTTAGACAGTGCTGTCTATGTATGAAGTGTGTGGACCTTAACTGAGCTACATCATGGCCAGTCATGGCCACAATTAGAGCTGAAGGGAATATTCAAAGTGAACTTTGAATTCAATTCATCTGCCAAATCCCAGTAGTTAGAGTCAAATCAAATTTGCTTTCTAGATTTTAATTATTTTTTTGTTGTTGTTGTAGTTCACAGGTTTGTTTTTCCTTTGTTCATTCATTCACTCTTCAGTAGTTCTTTCTAAAATTTGTACATAGTTGATTGGTTAGCCCATGTCACATGATGTACAAAATAATAAAGAAGCAAAGGCACAAAAAAATAACTTACTCCAAAGTAGTCCCATTGAAGTCTGCAGGGCCTACTCTGGAGTAAGTGATTTGTGGATCATGACCAAAATGCTGAAGCAACAAATACAGTGAACTTTGGAGGGATGCCAAATTCAAATATGGGTGTTTGTTTAAATAAGAGAACACACAAAATTGGTTCACAAAAAAATGCCAATTTGTTCAGTTCTAATAATTGATATATCATCAGTTCTAAAAAATGCCAATTTGTTCAGTTCTAATAATTGATATATCATCAGTTCTAAATTGATACTATTCCATAGTCTTTGACAATCATGCCCATGATATCCCCAGTCTTTCTGGAAACCAGGACAATATTTTGTACATAGAGCAAGTCCATTGAAGTCAATGACTCAGCTCTCATTGACATTGATGGTGTAGGATTGTCTGCATAGTGTCCTTCTGGTTGAACTTTATAGAAAGCATTTGTCAGCAGAGGCCTCAGAGGAGTCAACTGCCTGTGAAGGAAACGGTCCAGTCTTTAAGGTTTTAGCCTGGGACATGGGAGCTAAGGCTCAATTTTCTACTCTTGTACAGAATCCTGGGGCTACCTTGGACAAGTTGTTTAGTGTCTCTCTAACAGTTTCACAACTGTTAAAAAGGGGAAATAGTACCTCCCTATCTCACAGGGGTGCTGTGTGGAGTGTGTAGTACATCAGAACCACTCAGATACTACAATAATGAAAACAATACAAGCACCCATGTAGGAAAGGATTTTGAGTTGGAAAATTTCACCTACCTAAATAAGCAGCAAGAGACTCATTCTTTTCTGAAAACTTGTCATTAAATGTATCATTACTTGGGATAAGAAATGCATTTTCCTTCTGCATGACCACCGTTCCATTCCAGTCATATGCTCCAACTGCTCCAAGCATGATCCAGTCCTTACATAGAGGGAGGAAAAGTTTTCACATGAACCATTATAAAAATGGCTAGATTTCCTCTTTGATCACTACTTTCCATTTTGCCTTTGATTCACCACTGCAGGCAATATTGATACCCAGGGCCGGCCTTACCACGGGGCGGCTCAGGGCGGCCACCCGGGCCCCACTCCTGGGTGGGCCCTTGCACTCGGGGCCCCATCTTCCGGGCACTGTCAGTCTCAGAGACTGACAGTGGCTGGGAGCTGAGGCCCCAAGCACAGGGCCCCCCTGAGTCTCGGCCAGGGAGTGAGACCAGGAGAGGCGGGTCCTCTGCCTCTCCCTCCCTGGCTGAGTCTGAGACAACAGGCAGGAGAGGGGGCTAGTGGGAGTGAGGGAGAGGCAGAGGACCCGCCTCTCCCTCACTCCGTGGCCCCCTCTGCTGCCTCAGCCTGTCAGTCTCGGCCAGGGGGAATGTGGGAGAGGTGGGGCCTCTGCCTCTCTCTCACTCCCCCTGACCGAGACTGACAGGCTGAGGCAGTGGAGGAGGCCATGGAATGAGGGAGAGGCAGAGGTCTCGCCTCTCCCACACTCCCTGGCAATTTCCGGTGGCAGCAGGCGACACGACAGCAGATTTAATCTGCCGCCACGCGCCCGCCTGAACCCGATCCAGGGAGCTGGCAAGCAGGCTGGCGCGGGGCCCAGGCCAGTAGCGTTGGCGATGGATCAGGTAAGTACCCCAAAATGGCTGGGTTTGGGGATGGGAAGAGGGGAGTGCCCCTCCGCCCATCCCCGAGTCCAGGCATGGGTAGCGCGGCACCTCCAGACTGAGCCGGGGAGCGCCCCTAGGCCCGCCGGCAGAATAGGGCCCCACATTTCTCCCCTGCCCTGGGCCCTGCAAATCATAAGGCTGGCCCTGTTGATACCTGCACTTGCTATGATGCTGTTGTCCTCTCATTTATAGCATGTGCCATATTTGATTCTCAACCAACAAGTTGTGTGAAAGGAAGGTCTGGGGAGTGGCACCTACTTGGGGTCCTAGAGAGAGATGGGATAGCCATAAAAGCAGGCAGTAAGAGATCAGTCAGGAGACGCATTGATTTAATGCTTTTCCTTGGTAGAATCAATCTAAGGCGTCTTAAGGTTCTATGCAGCTTTAAAGAGGTTTTTGAGGCCAGATATTCAAAAGTGTTTCATGTCTGTGATGAGAGCTGGCATATCTCAACGTTTCCTCTCTCACTGATCCAGCATCTTGAAGAGTTCTGAATACCTGGTCACAGATGACACAATGGAGCTAATGCAATCTTTGAATTCTAAGTGCCATTTTATAGCCCTGAATATAAAAATGGAGATATTGTATTCCTGATACCAATGATTTATGTAAGACTGAATGGAATGAAAGAAGATTTGTTGCCAAACTTTCTATAAATTCCACCCTATGGCTATTTGGAAAGCTTCTTCTGTGGGCCAGTTCATCTCTGACGATGTCGACCTCCTCTTTTCATTTCACTTCATTTCATTGCTGTCCCTCCTGGTTCCTTTTCTTGGTCCCTATTTTTTTTTTAAGAGGTCCTCTTTCCATACCATTGTTTCTAATTTTTAATTGACTTTTTAATTTTGTTCACTCTCCAGATGATCATAATATTAAATTATAATTTATGCTTACACAGGAGCATTGCTAGAATATTTATCAGGATGCGAGGCCACTTTGGGAAGGGGGCAGTGTAAAGAGATTATTTTGCTCTCTTTCTGGCCTGATGTGGTTGTGATGATGTTACAACGTTCCAAAGAGGGCGTGTCCATGTCAGAAAGAAGTGGGAGAGTCCCATGACCCCGTCCCACTTCTGACATGGCCTCCAGAGAGGCGGGCAATGTCTGGAGGGGCAAATGCTCCCATTCCCTTCCTAGTGCCAATGTGCCTGCCTCTTGCTTGAGATAGCCACCCAGGTTACTGTGTGCATAGTAGAATGGGGAAAACTGTATTGCAGGTGACACCAAAGAATCCCAAAGTCTGGACACTTCATTATTTTGGACCTCCACTATTCCCCCATAGTGGGAGGACCATTTATAAAATATCTCAACTTGCAGAGTCTGGAGTGAGTCCTCCTGGGGTTGTAGGCTGGAAGGAAATGTGTGAGGAGGGCCCAAGTGCCAACCAAGTCCCAGCTGTGGGGAGACACCTGCAGTTCCAGAGAAAATCACGGGGCTGTAGTTTTCTACCATGTTGCATGTCTTTCTGTTACTTTCTTTTCTCCCTCCCCCTGCCCCTCCACCCAGCAATTTCCATTTATACGAAATGCATCACTAGTATCAAACTGCTCTATGAACATCCTGATTCTGATCAAAGGGGACATGAAGAATCAAGAGTCTGACCTCTTGTATAGTGCAAATCAGCTGAATTCCCTCCAAAGAGCCCTAATTATAGCAGTCTCGGGGGATACCCAAAATGTCTAGAATTGTGGGCATCTCTCTGGTTGGGTTTGCACTGGGCCTGCTACACGCAGTCAGTCAGGAGGGGATGCTCACCGGCAGCAATGCCAGTGCTAGCTCTAGTCAGGGACAGACTGCAGCTACCAGGCAAGGGATGGAGTGGGCAAACAAAGAGTGTGTTTCCTGCCCATAGCAATGCCAAGTCCAACCCCAACCCAGCTAGGGAGACCAAGGCTCGGGCTGCTGATGCAAAGGGAGACTCCACAAGTCCAGACATATAAGAATCCTTCCCCTACTATCTGGGACCTGTATTCACTGTAAGTATCCCCATTGCTGTCAATAGGGATCCTTGCCTACCATGTCCTACTAATGGGGTGTATGGTTGGGGGTCTGTGATTTGGATGTGTGCAATCTTGCAGAATCTGGATTTGCAGGTCTCTATTGTATATGAAAACCTACTAACTTGTGTCACACAAAACACAGCAAGGTAGACAAGTATCCTTGCTATCCACTTTATAGACAGATTATTATCGAGTCAGAGAGATCTCCAGTGACAGGCTGCATCAAGCCAGTGAAAAGCAAAACAACTGTACACAGGAGTCCTTCAGCGTAACCAATCTACAGCTACTTCTCTTAGAAAAACAACTTCTCATTCTAAATGGCCAATTTACCTGGGAATAATGAGCACTGAAGCCAGTTTGAGACATTTCCATTTCAAATGAGGCTGCCAGCTGGTCTGTTGTGGCTGCAGAACAGGAAATTTTAACCTTTAAACATGAACAGATTTCAGTATAAAATAATAGTGAAAACACTCCCGTGGTGGGATGACATAATTAACGAGAGCATTCATGAAACAAATAGGACATGCCTCATTATTTAATGTAAACTGCCAAAGCTCCAGTCCTTTGTGGCGAGCACTGCAGGCATAGAGAGTTTTTAGGAGGGCTGGGGCGATATGCCAGATGAGACCTCATCCTTTCCCCAGGGTCTCTCTTTCTGGTCTCATTCACATAATCGTATCAGGCACTGAGAGAAGGGAAGGAGAGGTGCTATCTGAGCATCCTCAAGTCTAAAGCATGGAGCAAACTACCCCACCACCAGCCTCTCCTTCTGCCTCGGATTAATGTGATAGAATGGAAACAGCTTCCCAGCCTTAATGCCAGGCTCACAGTCTTCTTGCTCAAAGGAATCTTTCTGGATTGAAACTTTCTAAGCTTGACCTCAGCCCAATGGTAAATATGTTTGGAATGTTTGCTGAAATTTGGGCTAAATGAACAGTGTAACCCCTATTCATATGACCTTTCCTTTTGCACTCAAATGACAGTAGTTAATAGTTGGCAGCTGGTTGTATTTTAACAAGGAGCAGTTGGTGTTAAGCACATCAAAATACCAAGCCAGAATAATGCTTGTTTATTTTTTAACTCCAGGCTCTTTGAGATCCCACGGACCTCAAAGACAACGTAAGCTAGCCTAGTTCAGGCAGGTACTGGAATTTCTTTCCAGTAAGTTTCCATATGCAATTTCTTTTTAGACAGTTTTGAGTAAGAGGTGAACAAGGTGGACTAGTACTCCAACCTGTTCAGAAGGCCTGAGCAGGGAGACAACTGACCCCATCTCAGATCTTCAGAGGAGGGGAGTGTCAGATGTCTTTTATCTAAAGTCTCAGCTAAAATAGACCAGCTCACTCCCAGAGATGCCTAAAGCACTTCAGGGAACTACAAAGTTTGGTTTCTCAATTTGTCATCATCAGGACTCTCTTTACCTTGCTTAATGTTATGTACAACTGAGGCTTTACCTCATTCTGACAGGGGCGGGCTGTAGGGAGCACATAATATCAGTGCGCCCAGCTGTGCGCTGGTTACCTATAGCGTTCTGGACCTGATTCAAGGTGCTGGTTTTAACCTTTAAAGCCCTACATGGCTTGGACCCTTCCTATCTGAGACACCGCCTCATTACTCGAACCCGAGGGCGAGCCTTGCAGTCTGCTGGGGGTGTCTTCTTGGAGATCCCCCGGGTTAACCTGGGGGCCAGGATGGAGAGGGTGTTCTCAGTGGCCTCACCACAGCTGTGGAACTCCCTCCAGGAGGAAGCTCCCCTGGCCCCTAGTCTGCTGGCCTTCTGCCAGGCCTGTAAAACCTGGCTGTTCACTGAGGTCTTTGCGGAAGGAAGTGGGTAGGATGGGAGGGGAGGGTTTTTTTTAGTCTGACTGTTTTACCCTTATTTATGTTGGTTTTAGGTTCTCCTGTTTATATTTTTTATTGTTTTTATGGTTTTAAAATGTATTTTGTAAGCTGCCCCAAGCCATCTGTTGATGGGAGGGGGCGGGATATAAATGTAAATATAAATAAAATAAAATAAATTCTGTAGGCTGAGACATACCATAAGTGCAACTCATGGTTAAAGGAGCGGCGAAGGGGTTGTAAAGCTTTCCTTGAGGTTTGCTTCAGAAGAACCTAGCAGCAAAAAGGCCCAGTTGCAAGGGCTACAAGTTTGCAAGAGGTGTGGAGACTGTTTAAGAGCACCCTTCTGGAAGCCCAGATTTAATGCATCCCGCAAGTTAAAAAAGGAAGCAGGAAGACCAAATGTCTTCCACTGTGGTTAAATTGGGAGGTGACGGAGGCTATTAGAGCCAAAAAGACATCCTTTAAGAAATGGAAGGCTAGTCCCAATGAAAATAATGTGAAAGAGCATAAACACTGGCAATGTAAATGTAAAGTGTTAATAAGGCAGGCCAAGAGAGATTTTGAAGGGAGGCTTAATAAAGAGGCAAAAACAAGCAATAAGAACTTTTTCAAATACATCAGAAGCAAGAAGTCTGCTAGGGAGTCAGATGGGCCATTAGATGACAAGGGAGTAAAAGGGGCACTCAGGGAGGATAAGGACGTTGTAGAGAAGCTGAATGAGTTTTTTGCGTCGGTCTTCACTGCGGAGAATTTTGGAGAGGTACCCATGCTGGATCCTTGCTTTGTGGGTGAGGAATTGGAAGAGCTGTTACAAATCAATCTGACGTTGAAGGATGTTCTAGGGCAAATTGACAAACTGAATACTAACAAGTCACCAGGGCCAGATGGCATTCACCCCAGAGTTCTGAAGGAACTCAAATATGAAATCGCAGACCTACTGTTAGTAATTTGTAACCTGTCACTAAAATCTGCCACTGTACCCGAGGACTGGAGGGTGGCAAATGTAACCCCGATATTTAAAAAGGGATCCAGAGGCGATCCTGGAAACTACAGACCAGTAAGCTTGACGTCTGTGCCGGGCAAAATGGTGGAAACCATCATTAAGGACAGAATTACAGGGCATGTTGACAAACATGGCTTAATGGGGAAGAGTCAACACGGATTTAGTAAAGGTAAGTCATGCCTCACTAACCTGTTGGAATTCTTTGAGGGTGTAAATAAGCATGTGGACAAGGGAGACCCAGTAGATATAGTGTACCTGGATTTCCAGAAAGCATTTGATAAGGTCCCTCATGAGAGACTCTTGAGAAAATTAAAAAGTCATGGGATAGGAGGTAGTGTCTTACTATGGATCAGAAACTGGTTAAAAGATAGAAAGCAAAGGGTAGGACTAAATGGTCAGTTTTCACAATGGAGAGATGTAAAAAGTGGTGTGCCTCAGGGATCTGTATTGGGACCGGTGCTGTTTAATGTATTCATTAATGATTTGGAAAAGGGTGTTAAGAGTGAGGTGATCAAATTTGCAGACGACACCAAGTTATTCAAGGTAGTTAAAACACGAGCAGACTGTGAGGAACTGCAACAGGATCTTACGACACTGGGTGCCTGGGCATCTAAATGGCAAATGAGATTTAATGTGGACAAGTGCAAAGTGATGCACGTAGGGAAAAATAATCCAAACTATGCGTACACAATGCTGGGTACTAAGCTAGGAGTTACCACTCAGGAAAAGGATCTGGGGGTGGTTGTGGACAATACAATGAAATCCACAGCGCAGTGCGCAGCAGCAGTCAAAAAAGCAAACAGAATGTTAGGAATTATTCGGAAGGGGATAGAGAATAAAACTGAGGATGTCATAATGCCTCTATACAAATCAATGGTGCGACCGCACCTCGAATATTGTGTGCAGTTCTGGTCGCCCCATCTCAAAAAAGACATAGCTGAACTAGAAAAGGTACAGAGAAGGGCAACAAAAATGATCAAGGGCATGGAAGGGCTCCCGTATGAGGAGAGGCTTGGTAGGTTGGGGCTCTTCAGTTTGGAGAAGAGACGACTGAGAGGAGATATGATAGAGGTCTATAAAATCATGAGTGGTGTGGAACTAATAAACAAGGAGCAGTTATTTACCCTCTCAGCTAGTACTAGAACTAGGGGACACTCCATGAAACTCATGGGTGGCAAGTTTAAAACAAATAAAAGAAAATATTTTTTCACTCAGCGTATAATTGGGTTGTGGAATCTACTGCCAGAGGCTGTGGTAAGGGCCAGTACTATAGCTGAGTTTAAAAGAGGTTTGGACAAGTTTCTGGAAGATAGGTCCATTAGCAGCTATTAGCCAGACAGGATCAGGGAACATGACGGGAGCTGGGGGAAAACAACAGGGAATGGATCCCCCATTGTGACCTGTTGGGTGCTTCTCCCAAGCCACCGTGATTGGCCACTGTCGGAGACAGGATGCTGGGCTAGATGGACCATTGGTCTGACCCAGTATGGCACTTCTTATGTTCTTACGTTCTTAACACCCACCCATCTGTGTAAATGGCAAAATTAGCACACCCACAGGAAAAGTCTGAAAAAACCAGCAAGACACAGCTAAAAAGGCCCACAGGAAGACACACCCACTGGGAGAGACACCCAGCGCCCACCCAGAAGCCCTTAAAGGAGAAGCCCATGATGACATGGGTGCACCGGCTCTCAACATGTCAGGCAGAAAAACCCAGGACAAGACAAAGGGAGTCAGTGCCACGACACATGCGGGATGGGGCAGGGTAATCAGAAGGACCCCAGGATGCCCAGGGGAGGGGGACATGGGCCAACGGCACCGGGGGGGGGGCGGGACAGGATGGCTACTGACAGCACACCCTTCCCAACACAGGGCAGAGGGCACAATGCAGCCCTGACACCCACTGGTGACCGCATCCCCGCCCCAATCCACAGCCATGGAGCACAGAGAGGAGAGCGCCTTGGAGAGCAAGGACACCCACCCACACATGCAGGGGAGAGAGGGGGGAGGGAGCCAACAAGCCTCGAGCACACGCCAGGGAAACCCTGGTTGGGCAGCTGACATCTGCACTGTTGCCCCCCCACAGGAGAGCACCCAGACCCAGGCACACAGCACCACTGGGGAGACAGCCGAGGAGGACCTCCATGGCAGTCAGGTAAAACAGCAGGAGCCCCCTGGTGGGAGGGGGGCTAAGGAACACCCCACAGATGCAACAAAGGTGCGGCAGGTCAACAGCTCACCCACATGAATTCCCCCAACATGAGACCACCTGCTCCTCTGACAGAACAGCCACCAAGCTGGATGCCCCCCCACCCCCACGGAACCCAAAAGGGGGAACCCTGGTCCAGGCACAAGACCCTGAACTTCATACACGTGGGGGTGGGGGGGGAGGGGAGGAGGTTCAGCACAACCTGGTGCTCAACTACAAGACCAAACAGGTCTATGAAGCCATCGCCCAGGAGATGCAGCGGTTAGGGTACAATAAGGATGCCACCCAATGCATGCAGCAGGCAAAGGACATGCGGTCTGGATATAAACATATCAAGTACAATAATCTCAAGTCTGGCCGTGCTATGTGCACAATGGAGTTCCAGGATCAGCTGGATTGGTTCCTCTGCATGGCCGCAGACATCGTGGCCTCCCGCATCCACAGCACCGCCGTTGCCAGGGGCAGAAAGAGGGCACTAACAACACACACACCCCGCCACAACCACCGGAGCAAAGGGAGCCCTCAGCCCCTGGTGAGACCAGCCAGGATGTGGGAGGGGGCAGACCCATCCTACAGGGTCAAAATGGGACATATCACCCTCTGTGTGTGCCCCCGAAACCTATGGGGTCAGAACCCACATGGACAGGGGGCGCACAGGGAGTGAACGAACAACAGGGACACCCCCAGGAGGTGGAGGAATATGATCCAGGTAACAGGAACACCACAGGGCAGCGGGGGTGGGGCCTGGGCAACAACAGCAAGGACCCCAGATGGGAAGCACAGCCAAACTGACAGATCGTATCCATTCACGCAGCTCATGGGGACCTGGAAGTGCACTAGGAGGAGGTGATGGCAGCCCTGGAGAAGGATGTAGAGAAACCCAAGGCCATTCCGGGACCCGACGACCTGGAGACCGATGGTAGGCACACACAGATATGGGTATGGGGGCAGGAGACGGTGTGATGATGGAAGGTGGACAAGGGCATGGCAGAGCTACAGGCCACAACTGCACCCAAGAGACAGTGAGAGCCGGGGCAAGGGGACAGTGAGGAGGAGGGCCAGGAACACCAAAGGACAAAGGGCGGGGACAGCACAGGGAAGGGGGGGAACATGGCTGCAGAGGAGGCACAGGGGGATGAAGCCATGATGGAGACAGGTGGGAAACAAAAGCAGGGATCGGGGGAGCAGGGAGGGGGCCAGCACCACATGCCCAAGTGGCCACGGGAGCAAAGGGGGATGTCAACATCAGAGCCAGGGTCTGAGAGGGAGAGGCGGGGGGTTGGGGTGGAGTGGGGGAGATATGGCAGCGCAGCTCCAGGAGCCAGAACAGATGGATGGGGGGTGGGCTGGGTGGGCCGGGTGGGCCAGGCGGGCCCCACCCCCAAGCAAAACATAGGTACCCTTCCTGTTCACAGAGGAACAGCCTGGCCCAACCAGGGGAGCAGCCGCCGGGAGTGCAGAGAGGACCCAGGAGATGTGGGCCCACAACCGGTGGAAGAGGGAGGATCTAGGGAGGGAACTGCTGGCAGAGACCAGGTGGCTGGCAGAGGGACAAAGCAGGGAGCAGGCCTTGAACAGGGAAGTATATCTAGGGGAGCAGTAAAGGGACCGGGAGCAAATGACAGCTATGCTCACTCGGTCCCACACAGAGCACCTGTGGAACAGGTGCCAAGCTGCTGCCCTCCTCCGTGAGCAGCGCCTGGACACACGGGAGAGGGAGAGGGCTCGTGTCACACTGCAAGGGCCTTCAGATTGATAGAAGATGCCATGGAGGCCCTGCGGTGCATCCCCCAACATGACACGGGCCCAGCAGCCATGGTAGGAGGACAGGCAGCACTGGAACACCACGGCACCCTCCTACAGGTGCAAGTGCCCCCTCCCCAGTTCCTCTGCCAGCCCTGGCTTCCCCAGTAGCATCCCTAACCAGGTCTAGGCCAGATAGGCTCTCTCCCCTTCCCCATGGCCCCCAATAACACCAAGGCCCTCCCCCCCAGCCAGCCTGTCCCACTCCCGGTTCCCCTCCAAAACCCTCCTGGCCCCCCAGTCATAGCAGAGCATCCCTGAACCCCCAGCCACCCAAGCACCACATGCACAGGTAAGCAAAGGGTGGTTGCCAAGTGACACTGGGGGAGGTGGGAACATGGGACACGGTACCCACCTGGCCAGGAGGAAGGACTGTAAGGTAGCATGAGAGGTGGTGATGGACACAGGGAGACCAGGTACGGGAACACTAGAACTGGGGCACAATAAATGGATAATCGCTACCTCTAATGCTGAGTATCCAATTCACATGAGCAATCACCAGACAATGCAGTGGAGTGGCCAGTGGAGGAAGGATAGCCTGGGCCAGACAACCAATGGTCGCAATGGGCAGCGGCTGCCAAGGCCGCAGACCACCATCCTCTGGTGGTGCTGTAAAGAGGTGATGGGGAAGACCCTGAAAAACCTAACCCCAACCCCTGTAAATATTCCCCAAATAAAACAAATTTAAATCTGTCTGTCCTGGAGTCTTTACAGGGGAATGCTGCTGCACGTGAAGTGAGGGAGTCAGCAACAGACCACAGTGGTGGCCACTGCCAGGGAGGCAGGTGCTAACAGCTGCGGGGCAGGCAGGCCTGGCAGCTCACACCTGTGCCCAATTGAACAGGTGCAACCTGGAGGGCATGGCCAGGGGCATGGCCCGCCAGGCACAGGATGGGATAGAGGGGAGGGATTGAACCGCACACTGCAGAGACCCGGTAACAGCCTTGAATGGGATGGAGAGGCATAAGGTAACAGGGATGATGGGTGACGAGGTGGGACATCACACCATCACCAGCCCATCCCCACCAACAATTGGTGGTCATGGGGAGGGGCGACCAAGGGCTGCCAACACCCTGCCCACGACAGCTAGCTATCGCTGCCAGGACAGGTCAGGGTGCACAACAGGGTGCCATACCACGCAATCACAGCATGGTTGGAATGGTGCATGAAAGCACGCATACACCACCATGGCAAATTGGCCCCCAGTACAGGTGATAGCACACAGAGAATATGCGCCTGCAGAGTGCATCACGGTTCTCCTCAGAGATCTGCCTGAAGGCCCCACCTTGAACAGGGGCACCAGGCTCCATCTCCGTACCGGGGGGGACGGGGGGGGAATAGTCTGAGGCAGCCCCACTAGTCTCACACATGTGATAGAGCACACAGGCCACCAGGCTGAGGATGGGGTTGTGTTGCAGGTCGAACTGCCTCCAGTTAAGCAGGAGGCACCACCTCATCTTGAGCAGACTGAAGGTCCTCTCCACCACGCACCTCACGGAGGCCAGGCGCTTGTTGAAGAGGACCCAATTGGGGGTGCGGGCCATGGGATAGGACCTTATCAGCCAGGGGGTCAGAGGGTAGACAGGATCCCCTATGACAACTGGTGCCACAAGGGTTCAGGGTCCATGGATGGTGGGGCAATGGGTGTGTGTGGATGGGCACTGTGCTGTTCTGTTGAGGTTGCCCATGCACCCCAGTGAATATGTATGGGGGGTGGTTCCTAGCTCTTCCGGGTGGGATGTTATGTGGTATGGGCTCTTGGCTCTCTAGTGTGTGCCCCCTCTGCAGTCTATCGATTCCCATTTTGTTGTTGCTCTCCCTAGCTTTGTTCCCCTGGCTCTGTGAGCCCCATAGCATGTTTAAGGTCTTTGCTGTCTCCCACCACAGCCTTGCACACGGCTGGCCGTGCATTGGGGTTGTGAGGTTGTGCATGGCTCCGGGTGCCCACGGTCATCGCCCTCTGTGCCATCTGTCTCTGTGGTCTGTCCCTGGCTGCCTCCGTTCCACCCGCTCTCGGGTGGTTTTGCTTGCTGCATGGGGCAGGGTCCTTCCATCTCTCCATGCGCTACTATCCATTCCTATTGGCCAGGCCTCACTCTGCTTCCGACCCCGTGATGCGCTTTGTCAACCGCCCCCATCGGTCCCCCATTCCTACTCTTGCAGCTATGGAGGGACCCCGTGCTCAGAGGGCTCCTGACAGAGAGTCTGGGTGGCCCTTGAGGTTCGATTTGCTTCCCTGTGCACTCCCTTGGACTCCGCTACTGGGGCAGTGGCCTGGAGGGCCTAGTGGAAATGGTTGGGCTGATGTGTGCTTTCGCGTGGTGACCAGGGTGCTCCCCCCTGCCATTGCCTGCTCCCTGTCCCCATCTTCCGCTTTCTCTTCCCTTCTAGTGGCTGTGATTGTGTTCCTGACTGTTCTGCAGCTGAGGGAGCTGGCCAGTCAGCTTCAGCGGGCGACTGCTGAGTTCTGTGCTGTGGTCTGGGTCTACCAAGAGATCCATGAGTTACTCCTGTGCATGTGTCTGTCCCTACCTCTCCCGTATGTGTGGACTCCCTGGATGTTATGGCCTGTGGGCTGCCCTACTGGTGCACTCCCTCTCCTTCTCTCCTTTAGTGCAGATGATGATTAATGAGAGGACCAGGGAGCAGGTGGAGGTGGTGCAGCTGCTCCTGTATGTGCTGCAGCATGTGCACCTCTTGGACCGGGCCCAGATGGATCGTTGGAGCCGGTTCCAGGGTCGCAGACCCTACTGAGGGTTTGGATGTGTCCCACTGCCCCACCTTGTTGCCACTCAGTGTTGGTGTTTGCTGTTTGACGTGAGCCTGTTGCTCTAGTTGGTTTAGCAATAAAGTTTGGTTTGCTTGGTTCCCCCTGGTGTCTGTGTTCTCCTTCCTTCCCTCTGTTGTAACCCTCTTTGTGGGCCGTGTCTGGTTGGTGTGGAGTGGTTGTCTGGCAGGGCATGGGTCCTTTTGCTCTGTGTTCCCCCCTCCCCATAGTTGTGCTTTGTATCTGTGGGTCCTCTTTGGCTTGGCCCCTTGGTACCCTGTGATCTGGGTTGTGCTCCCTCAGCTGTTTGCGTGGGTTCCCGTGTCCCATCCCCCCCCCCCCCTGGTAAGGGGCTCATTCTGAGCCCTGTGCATCCCAGCTCCATGCTTGTTGGGCTGCTGCAGCATTGCAGCCGGCTTGTGTTTTTTGGGAAGTGGCTGTCTGCTCTGTGTCCTCCAATCCTGGCTCTGACTTGCGCTTTGGCACCTTCCACCCTCAACCCAGCTGTCCTGTTCCTGGCCTGTTGTTTCTGGGTTTGGGGGGTTCTGTGGGCAGTGGTCCGTGCCTGGGTAGGGGCAGGTTGGTGTGGTCCCCACCCATTTCAGGTCTTGCCTGTTCTTCCTGGTGCCTGTGCTCGGTCCTGTCCCTCCTCCCCCAGTTGGGGTCCTGTCTCCCTCATCATGCTGGGTTTCCCTGTGTGCTTGTGTGCACTGTGGTGTGCGGGTGTGGTGTGGGTTCTGAGGGGTCCGTGATGCCCGGCTGTCTGGCCTGTGGTTCAGGGCTTGGCTGGGGCTGTTTCTTTGTGTCTCTTGACATTTCAGCTCCCTCCTCCCCCGGCTGCTCAGAGTCTGGCAGTGTCAGGGCGGTACTGTGTGCCACGGCTTCGTTTACCCTCTTTCTGCCATGTTGTAATGTCACTGTGCAGGGTTTCCCCTCCATTCGGTGTACTAGCAGTCCATGTAAACATCATGGGTGTTTGCTCGGTGTGGCCCTGGGTGGGTGTGTACCCGATGGGTGTGTGACAACCCCTCCCCTTTTTCCACACAACCCCCTGCGACGGTGTCCGTGTAAACATCTCCCTGCTCGGCACCAATGGGTGTTCAGTGGGTGTGCTCACCCACCCACCTCCATCCATTGGGCCACGGCGGCCGCCATGTAAAAACAGTCATATTCTCCCAACAAGCTCCAATCTCTATTTCCACCTGCAAAATGCCTTACCAACCAAAAATGTTTTACGCCACCTTTGGAAGATGCTTAGACTTGGGCTCAAGCTAACCTCTGGAGGAAGGGAGTCCCAGTTGTATGTCAGGATGGAAAGTAAATGTGCATGTAAGAATGAAAATATCTAAGATCCTGAATAGCAGCATGAAGCAACGTTTGGCATGTTTAACTAAACATTTAGTTTAGTAATAGTTTAGTAAGTCTTGAACTGAAACATTTTCATTTGCAGTTTTGTACCAGTTCAACTCAAAATGAGCTGCTTTGAAATTTTCCTTCTGTGGCAAATTTTGATATTTTGACTTTTGTTCCAATATGGAATAAAGAAATTCTGAAATACTGGAATTTTCCATGATTGGAGAATCTTTTTCCAAGGAGTTTTGCTCTGAGGCACTTTTGCAGCACTGAGTAAAAATAAAATACAGATCAGGAACTGGTTTTCCTAACTTTATAAAACCCTTCCACCTTTGGTAATGTACAGTAAATAATTTATTCTTCCAGCATTATGCAAACACTTATTAAAAGGCCTTTTTGTGTAACATTTAACTCAGATGAAATTTGACATGGATGAAATTAGCAAATTGTTTCAGGGAAGGCTAGATTCACATTCAGTTACTTAATATTTTACTTCTTCTATATGTCCTTTGCTTAACTAAATCACTCACTTTAGTGTGCCAGGATTTCACCTTCAGCAAATAAACAAAGTTTACAAGTGAGGAAATGAAAAGTCTTCTAAAGCCAAGAAAGAAAAATTAGAAAATATAACCCTTAATTGAAAGAAGCTGCAATAGTTAGAAACAATCCAGTGGGAAATATTGTTATTATGAGCATTTGAACTGGTAAAGAAACAAGACGCCGAAATAGCAGAACTCTAATTTAAAATGTTTTCATAAGAGATTTTTTTTAATATTTATGTTATTCCTGATGTTAAATTCAATGCTATTGTATAATCTGTCCATAAACAAGCACAATTGGATTATCCAGAGAGCTGAGATGTTTAAATATGAAGTTTACACAGATGTTTTCCCTGCTTAGCAGTGTAAACACTAAAGTTTCAAAATTATCTAACATTTAAGCTGAGTCAACAACAGCAGGCAGGCCATCAGTTTGATTTGGAAGGAAGGTGCAAGGAACTCCTCTGTCGCCAAGGAACTTTTCTATGGAAAAGCTTGAACTAATGAAAATTTGGGGGGAAAAACAAAACCAGTTTGGCTCAGCTCTGTCCCCTACATAACTATTTTGGGCGGTAAAGCAAAAAAGATATCACCAGTATAAGCAAGGCAACATCTGGCAATCACATACCTCTTTCGGCAAGGCACTTAATCCTAGCTAATTTTGGCCACACTGGTGGCACAGCTGTGGTAACAAAGGGCCTAGTTGGATTTTAATGAAGGTTGACCTAATTAAACTTCCTGAAGTCACAGTTTGACTTTGAACTAAGTGAATTAAATGAAATCCGACTTCCCATTGGGTGTGAATTCCTATTTGAATATTCATTAAGCAAATGAATATTGTATTTTGATTTGTGAGTTTGAAAAGCCCTATTCATTCTGACCACAGTCCTAAGCATACTACTTCAATGAGGTTTAGTTTCAAGTGTGTTAGGACTGCACCTTCCAGCTCCAGTTTTCCATGAGCGGCCGAATACTATTGGCCTTCAGGGCCTTAGGTTCCGCGGGACACAGGGCGGGGGAGAAATGCGGGACCCGAGTCTCCCACCAGCAGACCTAGTGGCACTCCCCGGCTCAGGGGGCACTCCCCAGTTCAGTTGGGGGGGGACGCTACTCAGGCTTGGGCTCAGGGACAGGCGGGGGGGGGGACTCCCCTCTGCCCATCCCCAAGCTCAGCCATTTCGGGGGCACTTACCTTTCCCATCCATCACTGTGGTGTTGCCCCTTGCCGTCCTGGGCCCGCTCACCGGGGCAGCACACTGCGGCAGACTCCGGTGGCAGGCACAACAGTGGCAGATTAAATCTGCCATCACACCACCTGCCACCACCAGAAGTTGAAGGGAGTGTGGGAAAGGCGGGGCTTCTGCTTCTCCCTCACTTCTGCTGGCAGCTGCCCCCCCCCCTCCTCCGCTGCCTGGCTGTCTCGGCCAGGGTAAATGAGGGAGAGGCAGAGGCCTCACCTCTCCCCCATTTCCCTTGGCTGAGACTGACAGCAGCAGGGGGGGGGGGAAGGGGCTCTATCTCCCCCCCTCTGCTGCCTGCCCGGGGAGATGTGGACTGACTGGTCAGTCAGCCAGGGGGCCCCCGTGCGGGGTCACCAGCTCCTGGCCACTGTCAGGCCGGGAGCTGGGGACCTCAAGTGTGGGCTCCCCCAGGAGTGGGGCCCTAGGAAGCTATCCCGAGCCACCCCGCAGTAGGGCCGGCCCTGTTGGCCTTCACAGAACTCTGAGGCATGTGTTCAACAGGTCAATCATGTCCAAACGTTCCTCCTTGTGCTTGTTAATCTAGTAAGCTATGGCCCTACCACCCATAACTCTTGTATTTAGAGGAAGACCTCCACACCATTCATGATTTTATTTATTTATCTTTTTAAATTTATACCCTACCCCTTCCCTTAGCCTCAGGGTGGCTTACATCCTTAAAAACAGAAAATACAATAAAAATCCTTTAAAATCTCCCATCTCCACCTGTAAACTAACCCACCATAACCCCCTATCCCCACTTGGCAAATGCTTTGCCAAAAAGAAAACTGCCTCCCGAGTATGTTCAGGCTCTGATGGACCTCGGGGGGAAGGGAGTTCTACAATACTGGGACAGAAATCCAGAGCCCCTCTCTGCGGGCCCTTGTCATATGAACAAGATTGGCAGGTGGGATCTGTACAAGAGTGCTTTTGGCTGACCACAGGGGTCACAGTGGAGCATAATAGGAAAGGCCATCTTTCAGATATGTGGGTCCCAGGCTATTTAGGGCTTTAAAGATCAAAATCAGCACCTTGAATTGTGGCTGGAAAGCTATAGGAAGCCAATGCAGATGGTAAAGTACAGGTGTAATGGGCTCACAGTGACCCACCACCAAAAGGAGCTGAGTCACCATGTTTTGCACCAGTTACAGCCTCCAAACACTCATCAAGGGCAGTCTCGCATAGAGCACATTGCAGTAATCACACCTCTCTGAAGCCTCCTTTTATTAATCTCAAAAAGAAAATTGTCAAACCTTGCATTTGAAGCAATGCCACCATGAAAGAAACTGAACCTGCGTCAGTAATATCAGGGAATTTAATAATGTCATCTTGGTTGTTACTGGGAATTGAACCAGGGACTTCCGGTGCTAAAAACATGAACCGCTATTGGTGGACTCAAGGAACACATTCTTTTAGAGGTGTATTAATTTTGGTAAGATGTATCATGGAGGTAGTTTAGGAGCAGGTGATTCAGTCATAATGGAGGCACACACTGAAATCTGAAAAAATTCCATACCTTCCAGGGCAAATATTCTCTCTCCAAGAGCTTTAACAATAGAAACCAGTGCTCTTTCATCGGAGACATTGAAAAAGTGCTTCTCCGTGGGCTCGCTTGCAATTGATTTTATTTCCTTCACAAATTTCTCAGTGCTTAAATTGCCTCTGTTGTAGCTGCCAAGAATCTAAAGCATAAAAAATGTCAAGAATACATTTTAAATCTCATATTTTAGAGATACATTTTAGGTAGATTGAACATCAGGACATAGCACCTTAGCTTAATTCATTTATGTTTTATACTATCACAGTTTCAAGAAAGCACTTTTGATGTTAGACCATGAATATTAACTATTCTGTGCATTTCAAAGTTTTTCTAGAAGTTGACACAGCATTTATAAACTCTCATTTTCCTTTTTATAAATAACCTCTCAGAGGCATGCTCATGAAAATGAAGCTCTGAAGTCTCCATAGAAGGATTCAGAATGAAAAAGCAATTCCATATTTGTGAATGTTATTTGCAAGACAGTCCACCAAATATCTAAACAAAAATTCATCATGACACAAATAATTTGTTTCAGCTCTAGTTCAGAGTAGGATTTCCTAAAGAACTCTGCATTGACACAATTCCACTCCTATTGAAGTGGTTTACAGCCATTTGCTGAAGATGTTGTGGTTGGACTAGATGACCGTAGAAGTTCTCCAAGCAGGGAGATGGGCTAGATGACCTTTGAGGTCCCTTCCAGCTCTACGGTTTTATGAAATCAATGGACAAACTTACTTTAGATATCAGTGGAAACCCATTGGCAAATGCGGAAAATGTCCCAAACCCTAGACGTGAGGTAATATTATAACTGCTGTGTTCATCCTTCCTTTGTCTTCTCTGTACAGCATTTGTAACAAGTTGTATCATAGGCCACTTTTACATGTTACTGGGGAGGCAGGGAAACTTCCAAGAATGCAATCGCAAATCTATTCTCATGGGAATTAGTGCATGTGAGCATGTGCTATTCTGCTTTTATCCCACAAAAACACCCATAAAAGCTACATTGGGGGACCCAGTCATGTGCAAGCATTTTCATGGGATGAAAGCAGACTAGCGCATTCTCACGTGCACTAGCTTCTGTGAAAACAGACCCGCTATTGCAATCATGGAAGTATCGCTGCTTCCCTGGTAATGCGTGAAAGTGGCCTTAATTTATGGCTCAATCTTAGAACATGAAGTGCTAGGTGGTGTGGTGTGGTTACTTGGTTTATTTTAACATAAGGGTTGGGGTTTTTATTTGATTTATTTGAGAATTGTGAATTTATTGTGTTTTGTAGCCTGCCCTGCGCCGAAAGGAAACAGTGGGATTAAATAAATAAATAAATAAATAAACAAACAAACAAAATAAAGAGTTCAACAGGGCTCTAAGCACAGAATTCCCACTGCATGACTCAGCTAGAGAATGTGTTCTCTCTTGTTCGTTAAGTATCATGTGTAAATACTAACATGATATTGTGCTGTGCTCATGACAAGACAGGAAGTTGAGCACAAGACAGGAAATTGCTTCTTCTAAGTTGTATTTCCTTCTAAAGTCCCACTTGCACCTCAGTGAAGTAGGCACCAGCAGTGAAGCTGCAGAAGACTAGCAAGCTACTGAGAGGATTTTCTGATTGCTATAGAAACAACAATGTGAACCAAAATTAAAGTTCCCAAACTAAGTCCAACGAGTTGTTGCAAAAGCCATGAGGCAGAGGAGAGGACACAATAGCTAAAAACCACAGAGCACTGAACACAACATGGAATGTAACTGGGAAATGGCCATTGAATTGCAGCACACGCAGAAGACTGGCAGTGGCTGCTCCCTTAAGTTCCTTCTAGACTGAGAATATCGACTAATTGAGTTCTATCCCTAACTTTGCCACCAGGGCCAATCCTAAGCCCGTTACAGCATGTGCACACTTCCCCGCGCCCTTTGGGGTATGGAGCGCACACAAACTACTCAAACGCCTATGAGCCCATGTGTGCACACACACAAGCCACACATGTGGGGGTATAGGACTGGCCACACCGACTCTATAAAGTCTTCTATATTATGTAACCACTCTCAGCACCAGTTAGCTATCTGTAAAATGGGCATCTTCCTTTATTTATAGGGATTTATAATGCTTTCTTCATTGTGCTTTATAAATCTCTTTGACATGGTTGGGGGAAGTGTGTTATAAGCATGCCATATTATTTTATTGTTAGCAAGGGGACTGACACAAGCCTCCAGACCAGATCTGAACCCAGTGGCTCTGAGCCCAAGTATGTCACCTTTCCAAGTAGGACTTCTGCTTTTGTGAAGTCATGCTTTAATGAGAGAACATGCAAAGAAACATGCTCTATCCTTGCAGCTTCTAATATCTGACAAAGTATGGCACTCTTACACGCCCTGTAGTCCTTCGGAACCTGTGATTCCGTGCCATCTAGCTACATCAGCATATAAGAGTTAAATAACCAGCAGCAAGCTTCTTGATCTTACAGGAACACAATTTCCTGAAAGTACAGTTCATTGACAGGGGTGGAGGGAAATCAGAGCTCAGACTCCTTCAGTCATTTTTGGAATAGGCGGTAATATCTAATGTGTCCTGGAAGCAGTCTAGCTGTGGTGTTCTACCAGAACCAGTAAAGTGATTTTTGGATAATGGCTAGCAAAAAAATTATATATATTTTAAAAGCTCAGTTAAAACAAGTAGGCTATCTCCACCATAGACTTGGAATCATACTTATTTTCTTTAAATTAGTCAAGTTTCTCATGTTTTCCTCACCCTTCCCTTTCCCAGAGTCTTCTGCTCCCTGAATTGTCTTCACCCCCCTTGCCCATTACTGCTCGCCTCCTAAGACCTGGAACTTTCTCACTGACTTCCCCTTAGGGAACGTCTGGAACTTCCCCCTTAGGGGGAAAACAACAGGGAATGGATCCCCTATTGTGACCAGTTGGGTGCTTCTCCCAAGCCACCGTGATTGGCCACTGTTGGAGACAGGATGCTGGGCCAGATGGACCATTGGTCTGACCCAGTATAGCACTTCTTACGTTCTTATGACTGAGCACATATGTTCCACTCTCTCCTGCCCAGCCTTCAAGACCTTTATAAGAACCTACTACTTCTGTCAGGCTTTGCCTCATTTCTCACCCCCTTAGACTGCCCTTGTCCCCCAATGCTACACTTATACGATCTCATCCTTCAGACTGTGCCTTCTTCCCCTGTAACCAAGCTAAGCACCTGCACCTGAAACTTCTCAGCTTTGCAAATGTATCCCTGTCTCTCCGTATGAGCCCATCCCCTTGTCTTCCATCCCTTATGCATTTTAGATTGTAAGCCCCTAGGGGTAACGACCCATCTCTAATTATGACTGTTCAGCACCAGGTGCATCACTGTCACTATGAAACAATAACAACAAGAATTAAATAAAACTAACAATAACAATAATTTTATTTATACAGTGCCCCCTGCCTTACATGACACTTAGAGTGCTTCACAAAAGTTAAAAACCATATAAACAATACAAAACAATTTAAAATGATTTAAACAATTATTAAAAAAATTAAAAATGAGGTAGGCAAAAAGGGAGGGCAAAGTACATTATGGGTACCATGAGTGGATCCTAAAAGCAACTAGAAAATGAATACGTTTTCAGGTGCTTTTTAAAGGTAAGGCAGGAGGAACTGAGACGAACATCCAGAGGGAGGGAGTTCCACACTGAGGAGCCTGACACAGCAAAGGCCCGGTCGCCTGCTGCCTAGTAGTAGTATCTGATAAGAGTCGTCTTGTTAACAAACTGTCAATAGTACTGAGCCCCATTCATTCCATTTGTGCTACCTTTTAATAAATGTATTTTACACATTTCCCCCTCACACACAAACTCCATGTCTCCACCAACAGGATGGATTGACTGGCTTTTTCTAACATGCTATAAAACTGGAAAGCAACCTTTTATGGCCTTTTAAGTTTTTCTTATTTCCTTCTCTCTCTCATTCTCTCACACAATTATACCTCCATTAAAGATGCCAGGAAATAAACTTTTTCATTGGCGTTACAATTTAGAAGATGAAACACCCTTTTCAGATTTGGATTTCCTGGTAACATTTCACTTACAGCAATGGAAAATCTCTGGATGTTTTCCTCTTCACAGTTCTCAATCACTTCTTTTAATTTATAGTTGTCATGCGATTCCCCATCCGTCACAATAACCATTACTTTCTTTACCCCTCTCCGCACACCACGAGCTTCTGTGAAAGCCTCCTTTCTAAGTTGATCACACAGAGAAAAGCAAGGCATTACACTTAGATTGAACAGGTTAAAAATAGACCAGCGGCAACAATATTTACTATCAACCAATAAGCAAGGACAAGAAATGAATAGAAACCAGGGGCGTAGCTAGGTTGGAATGGGCCCAGGGACAAGAAATGGACTTGGGGCCCTCCCTCCTGCCCATCACCATAGACCAGTGGTTCCCAAACTGTGGTCTGCAGACCCCTGGGGGTCCGCAACACACCCCCAGGAGGTCCGCGGGCCTGCTCTTGCAGATTGGGGGGGAGTGGCAGGAGGCAGGGAACTTTAAAAAAAAACAAAACCTTCCCATGCTTGCGTACTTGTCCCTGCCCACCACCCGGGAATTCTGGAAGAGTCAGACAGGTGTGTCTGGCCCTGCGTTGGCGTTCTCTTCACACTGCCGCAGTGGCAGCACGTGCACGAGGCAGGCGGAAGCGCGAAGCAGCGGCGGGGATTCTTTTTGAAGAAGGTAAGGCTCTCTCTGCCCCCCCCCCCGGTCTCCCAGTCCCCACCAACCCTGAGAGCTGCCCCGTTCCATCCACGATCTTCTCTACCCCCCCGCCCCGGTAGAGCCGCTCCAACCGGTCTCACGCACACACACCCCGCCGCCGCGCTGTCCCCTCTTACCGGACCTACAGCCGCCCCGTCCCGCCCGGTGTCTCTCTCACCCACCCGGCCAGAGGTAAAGCTCCTTCAGTACAGGCGCTCATCGATCCACTTCTCGACTGGTGTCCTGTCTAGGCACTGCTGTAGCTCCCGCCAATCGATTAATGACTGACCTGCGCCTGGCACTGCTGGAGACC
>QEPC01012145.1:136743-148338 GCA_003113815.1 Sphenodon punctatus | reverse complement strand
CCCCCCCAGGGATCGAGTCATACTTACCGGCGGCTGCGGGGACGCCGCGGCCGCTGGTGCTGGGGGGTGGGCTCGCCTTCGCCTCCGCCTCGGGGTCTTACTCTGTTCTTCTTTTTGAAAACAAAAAGCCAGGCTGGGCAGGGTGGGTGGGGGGTGTCCCCCCTTCCACCCGCGCAGCCTGGACTTGGGGAGGGTTTTTCTTTTAAAAACTTTTTGGCTGGGGCTTTAAGTTTTTTTACATTGCAGCCATTTTTAAATGGCTGCAATGCAAAAAAATCCGATACCCCGGAATCCGGTACCGGGTCCGGATTACCGGGTCCAATCCGATAATGCCGGTACGCCTGTTACCAGCATTATCGGATACCGGATTCTACCAGTTTCCCACCCCTAATAAACATGTTATAGCTGGAAATATATTTTAAATATGTCTTATACCATCAGGACCCTTTATACAATCTTTCTGAAAATTGAAGGACTGTTAAGTTTGTGGAGGGACATAATATTCACAGGTTTCATGCAAATCGTATGGAAGATAAAAAAGATGTAGCCATGAATGTGTATGGAGCTTTTCTTAAAATCACAACATTCAATTGCTTCCTAAATTGGTTCCCTTTATAATAGATTAAATCTATTTTGAAACTTGGTACACATAGTGCCCTCTGTTGGGGGCAGAATCTCCCCAAATTTCATCAGAAGTGAATAAGAAACAAAAATGTTATAGCCAGAAATACATTTTTCAGTGTTTTCCATTTATCTCAAAAACAAAATGTCGTTTTTGTTTCTATTTTCATTATTATTTGTCATGTTAATTATTGCAATAACAATAATGAAAACAACAATTTTCATTATCTTTATTGAAATAACAAAAACAACATGCACACCCCTATTGGGCAGCCTTACCCCAATTTGGGCAAGGATACTTGTGCCACAACACCGGTCTTTTTCCAAGGACCCAGGGCATAGCAGCCAGCTTTCCGCCATGCTGTGGGGTGAACATCTGGTAGCTGCCAGGCATACGAGCTACTGTATCGCATGGCAATAGTGCCCAAATTGGGGTAAGTCTGCCCAAATCACTAGTAACTTTTCACCAGGATGGTAATCAACCCTATTAATCCTTTCAGTGGGGCTAATTTTTCCCCTTCATTGGCAAGCTTTGAATGTAATTGTAATAGCATATTATAGCTGAATATTAGAATTAAAGAACAGAACAAAATAATATTGTGACAAGTTACACCATCAGAGAGGTATGGGAAGATTCTGAGTCATAAAATAAAATAATATAGTAAGTTTATCAGCTGTTACTGTGCTAGAACTATCCTCAGAAATAAAGGTAGATTAGTTACCAGGAGAGAGCTCTGTGTTTTGCTTGCTGTTAGAGAAAGGATGAGAGACAGAGATAAAGACAAACGCAAACCATCTTTGATTTTGATTTTTATAAGACAAATCTAAAACTACAAACCTAGTTTGTCCAACTCTACTGTACCATACTTTATTTTAGAATATTTTATGCACCTACCTTGCTGTATTTATTCCAAGAGCTGTCATGGTTTGTCGTCCACGTCTCTGAGTTATATTCTTTGCTGCAATTAGTACATCTTCTGTTGTTGTGTATGTGTTAAGGTTAAATTCATGAGTAACGTTTTCTCCATATTGAACAATTCCAACCTGAAACAATCAATTTATTATTGGTTTTTTAAAAAATACATAAAGTAATTGTTGTGGTGGCAGCCTGTCTCAGAAATCTACTCACATGCGGAAGGCCTAATATACCACATGTATATTCCTCCCGGAGGAAGCTCGCCTGGCCCCAAGCCTTTTGACATTCCGGCGGGCTTGTAAAACCTGGCTGTTTGCCCAGGCCTTTGGGGAGGAGTGGGGGAGGGATGGGTTAGGGTTTTGGTTCTCCCCTACCTTTTATTTTTATTTTTATTAATTTTGTTTCTCGATCCTGTTTTAGTTTTAAATTATTGTGTTGTTTTTAAAAATGTTTTTATGAAATTGTACATTGCCCCGAGATGCTGTAGGCATGGGGGGGGGGTGACTAAAAAATGCTTTAAAATAAATAAATAAATAAATGTCCTGAGTGAATTTAATCTATTATAAAAATAGTCAGCTCAGGTATGTAAGGAGACATGTTTCTTCATGTTGTTTTCTCACATACAGAAGCACTGTAATAATAATAATAAAAGATTTATTACGTAGCCAATAGCCACAGCTCGACACACACTACACAAATACAGAAAAATACAGACATCATTATACATCGGTTCTCAGGCCAAAAATCAAAGAAACTTAGATACAAGAGGTCTGATCAAAACAGGAACAGCCCAAAGAACCCTCCACCCCCTCTGACGCCCTCATCTAATAACCATAAATTCCCGCTGTCTTCTGGAAGGGGTAACCAAGGTCAATCATCCACTTTAACTAGCTACTACTACTTTTGCAAATCCAATACCAGCCCCCATGTGAGTCAGCAGTGTATTTCAGGCTTAAGAATGTTAAGATAATTCCAAAAAAGCCTTCCTACTATAAAGGACCTGTAACAGATAAACAGCAACACTCTTTATAACATTAAGGTCTGAGTTGTTGAGTAGCAAAGATAACAGAAATTGGCTGTCCCTGCCAAGATATTTCTGAATAACTGGTTCCACCAATTCCCATTGGGGCTTATCATAAAGCTGGCATTCAAGGAGAATACGACTAACAGATTCGACATGGGTGTTGTCGAATGGACAAAGGCGCTCCGAGTAAGGTATCCCCTGCTTCCGGCCCTCAAGAACACTAGATGGCCAAGCATTAAAGCGTGCCCAGACATACAGCTGCTTTGCCCTGCCCGAAATAGGCACTCCTAAATAATCTGCAGTCTGCCCCAGCTCCGGAACCCAGGCTAGGAAATCTCTCATATGGGAGACTTTAGATAGACTAGCTACCTCTACCTGTCTCCCAATATCACCTGCCCGACCCAGAACCTCCTTTTTCCAATTTTCTGGGGTCTTGTGGGCAAGATAATCAGGAGAGAGTCTCATCTCCTGGAAGTGATTCTCAATTTTACATGTCCACTGACTACAAAGGCCATCTTCTAGTAAGTCCTTCCAAAGCCCTGTTTGCAGCCCGGAATGAATTTTGATCCAAAAGCTCAATGAAGTTTCCACAGCCACTTGTGACCACGACCTTTGCCCCAATTCTAACCGTGTTGCAGACAGGGGGGTACCACAAGGAGTCCCCAGCAAATATCGCAAGAACTTGGACTGAGGTTTGTCCACCATCTCTGCACAGAAGGGCGCCCAAAGTTCCGCTCCATAAAGTAATTGCGCCCTAACCTTGCTGGTAAAAACCTGCAAGACCGGGACCACAGTCGAATTACCTTGCCGTCTACATAGCCTTTGTAGTGACTGTGCTGGAGCACGGGCTGCTCTCAAAGCCCTCAGAACATGTTCCCGCCAGCCCCCATGTTTATGAAACAGCAGCCCCAGGTACCGAAACATCCGGACCTGCTGTATTACATTACCCCCTATCATCCAGTCATAGATCTTCCTCCTATGGGAGAACACCAGGACCTTGGACTTGTTGTAATTGACGGTCAGATGGTTTTCATTACAAAAAGCTAGAAAGTCCTGGAGTTGCCTCTGTAATCCCACCCATGTTTGTGAAAGCAGCGTGACGTCGTCTGCGTAGCAAAGGCATCTGATCGGTTACGCTGATAATTTAGGGGGGAAAAAACATGCACCAGCCATAAGCGATATTACTGGATTTATAAAAAGGTTAAAGAGGGCCGGAGCAAGGACACAATGCCTAACCCCTATGCCTAATCCCTACTGTGGCATAAACTAGGGCGCTAATGTGTCCTGCTTTATCTATTTTGACCACCAAAGAAGAATGCCGATGTAAGGCATGTATCAATACCAAAAGGCACCTATCTATGGTAGAGGCTTGCAGCTTCTTCCACAGGGCAGCACGATCCACAGAATCGAACACTGCCCTGAGGTCTAAGAAGGCTACAAAAAAAGCCCCGTTGCGATGTCTGTATTTCTGGGCCAAATGATCTAAAATAAGGCATTGCTCTATAGTTGAGCAGCCCTGTTAGAACCCTGCTTGTTCTGGAGCCAATGCCCGTACTTGTTCCATCCACACAGTCAATTTTCTCAGTCAGTACTTAGCATATACTTTAGCAATCACTGGGAGCAGACTGCTAGGCCTGTAATTAGCAGGGTCGAATGAAGAGCCTTTTTTGTGGACGGGGGCAATAATTTCCTGGGCTCAGACTTCCGGGACTTGCCCAGAGTTACTGATTGCTGTAGACAGCACCGCTAAGATTGGCAGCCACCAGGCCTTGTGGTTCTTCAAGACTTCTACCCTTATCAAGTCTATGTCTGGGGCACGATTGTTACAGAAGGAGTCTATTATCTTCTCAACTTCCTCTTCTTTAACTGGGTCCCAAACTGGGAACTCTGCCAAATTAATATCCAAGTATTCCTGCACCAACTCTTCTGATTTGTATAGGTCGTGGAAATATTCCACCCAGGCCACCGACGAGGGGGCACCAACCGAGATCTTGGGGTCCCCCCTTGTAAAGCCATTGGCCAATTGCCAAAACTTTCGATTGTCTTTCTGCTCTGCAGGTTGGAAAAGATCACGCCACTGCTTATCCCAAAAAAGCCTTTTCATATCATTAATTAATTTCCTATATGTCACCTGCAAAGCCAAATATTCCGGGGGCATAACTGGGAGCCTACTTCTGCTATAGATAGCATGCATTCTCTTAAGCCTAAACCGCATTTCTCTGCACTCCTTATCAAACCAAGCTTGACAAGGCCTGTGCTGTAAATGCACCTGCCCTTTCGCAGACCCCTGAATATAACTACGAAGCCCCTGAATCATCTGCTCATACAGCTCTAAAATGTCAGTATGAGCAAGGGAGGTAATCAATCTATGCCGCAGGGAGATAATACTTGGCTGATGCAAATAGCTCCCGAGGGACCTAGAAAGATCCTCGCCCCAATATGGGGATCGTATGGTGGCGATAGGTTCTGCTTCTGAATTGCCGACCTGGTCAGATCCCTCACAAGGGGTCTCAGAAAATAGTGACAGCAGAAGCGGAGAATGATCACCTACCAAAGAAAAACCTACAGAAAAATCTGTTCTAAATGGCAGGACTCTAAGGGACACCAAAACATAATCCACCAAATTGGAGCCTTGGGGGCCTACAAAGGAAAACTCTCCCTCCATGTCATTGAAACCTGACCCATTTAGGACATACAGATCTTGGGCTATAGCTAGCTTAGCCAGCCTGATCCCCGAGGAATTTAGCTGCTTGTCCTTAGAGTTTCTACTGGTCAAAATTCCCACATGTTGGAATGTCCTCTCATCGCAGTGTCCAGCCATTGCATGATCGTTTGCCCCCATGCGGGCATTGAAGTCCCCAGCTATAATTAACAAGGCCCCAGGATATTTGAACATAGAGTCCTCCACTAACTTATCCAATTGGTCCCACATAGCGACATAAAAAGAGCCGGCATTGCAAGGTGGAATATATGTAGTTATAATAATCAGAATATGATGCCCTGCCCTTATTACCAACCCTAAACAAAAATGGGGAGATACTAAAGTTGCAATAACCTTGAGCTGGGCATTGTGAGCAACAAAACAACCCATCCCCCCACAAGGGCGTCCCCTTGATTTCCTATGAATTGCTGGGGCGGTATATGAATCATAGCCCTCAAGGGTGATATAGTCCAGAGACCAGGTTTCCTGCACTAAAATGACTGCAAATTCCCTGATAAATATAGCAAAATCGGGGTCGTTGCAGTGCCTAGCCCACCCTGCTATGTTTCATGAGCAGATACGAATTCCAGTCGGCAATAATCTCGAGGATAGTCATGGGGCCGATCCATCGCTCGGCAAGTGACCACTATTGGTGGACAAATCCAAGACTGGATTTTGGGAGAAAGTAGTCTGCACCAATGCAGAATTAGTTCTCACGTCTAAATCCAGTAACTTATTACTAGAGGCAGATTGCATTGCCTTCGATGTAACTAATAGTGGAGATAAATTGACAATACTATCCTGGGCTACAGGAGCTTCTAACATCTCTTTTATAGGTGTATTCGATGTGTTAGAATTGGAGGGACAAATTCTCCCCCCCCTCAACATGGGATTTACTCTAGCGTTATTTTTAATTGGCAAAATGGACTCCCTGCCTGTTCTTTCTCCATAAGGTCTAAACAATGGGAGCACTCTAAGGTCTCTAAAAACTTTCCTTATTCGAATGCCCCAAGAGAGAAGAAGTCCAGCATATGACCATAGATACTCCACTATAGATTGTGTAGAAAAATGAATTAGTATCTTATGGGAGTATGTATAAGATGACATAAAAGTGAACTGAATAATAGCACTAGTGGATACCCGAACCCCCAAAATACTGGACAGATGCTGAGAAATTAAATACTTAGATGACCAATGAGGTAGATATCAACAGGACATGGGGGAAACTTCCATAACCAAGATATCTGTTGCCAACTGCACCCCCCCCAGGGGTATGATTCCGATCACCCCAGAACACTTTTCTCATTAGCTCCGTATCCCCTATTTGAGGTTGGGGTGGGGGAGATCCCTGTGAACCACAGGGACCCTCTGTCACAGTCTCGATCACAGGCTCTGAGCCCTGCTGAATATGAGAGGCAATAAATGCGGACTGAGTCCACACCGTAGATGTCTCACGTGGGGTCGGTTGTACAAAATGTTTCACCTCCACACTGTACAACTTCAAAAGATCAGTGAGAATACCCAGCTGGTGTTAGGAAAGGGGAGGGGAGAGGGGAGGAAGGGGTCAGGTCAGGAGGGATCAACGCCCCCAGGGGTGAAGAGGGAAATTCTTCGGGGATTACGACCGTCTCTCCTTGGATACTGCGGGGCCTCAGTAATCCGCTCAGGTTATTGGTTGGGCTTTCCCCCAGAGTTGGAGGCAACCCGTGTCATCATCGGGGAGGAGAGAATGTGCCAACCAGAAACAGGAGGGGAAGGGGAGGAGGAATAGGATCGCAACCTCTCCACCAAACACTCGGACCAGGTCACCGGTGATGTGTAGTGAGGGTGTGAATTGGTGAAGGAAATGGAGGGGGAAAAGGGTCCGGGGAGTGAGTGAGGGAATCAGGGAAAAGGGGGGGGGGTTTCTAGGAGAGAGAGGAGCGGGAGTGGGGAAAGGACTCACAAACCTGAAGGAAGGTACAAGGGCTATGGAACACGGGGGGTGAGGGGGAGAAGGGGCCAAGGGTAAGTCTAGGGTCAGGGGGAAGGGAGTGCATGGAAGGGGTCTCTCACACTCTCAGGTAAAGATCACCCCAAAAGCAATAAGGGAAGGCAAAGTCAATAACTCACACCCACAGACACGCACACACACACTCTCAAGGTCAGGCAAAAACACTACTTAGCTTTCAAGGTCAAGACAAGAAGGGGGCCAGCTTCTCTCTTTGATTACCGGTGGGGAACTGGTGCCCCGACGGTGCTTTTATTCCCTTTTCTAAGCCCCAGGTGAGTGGAGTTGCTTCCTGATTCAAGGCCCCGCCCCCCCACCGTGCACATCCTGCTGCCAGGCGCGCGCTGCATCGGGGCAGAGCCAAGGATTCCCTATCTGATGTCCCCTGCTGCGGGGGAGCTTGAACGGGCCGTGCAGCTTGGGCTGCTTCCTGGTTTGCTGATGCCCTTGCTGTTTTCGGGGAGGCCTCCCTCTGTAACGAGGGTGGATCGCTCCCCGGAGCTCTGTGAGTTTTTTTTGGCTTCTGCTGCCTTCCCTGCGGTCGCAGCCCTCTCGACCTTCGCACCGTAACAGCTGGGCCCTCTGGAGTTCTAATTGAAAATGAACAGCTTCTAATTGGCCATATAATTTAGATATCAAATGGCCCACCTCATAACACTGGTCACCCAGGGAAACCAGAGAGGGGGTCTCATCCCCTACTTTAAACAAGGGGGAGGAAGCCGGGCATTCAGTTATTGGGGCTGTATATTCCACACCCGTAGGAGTGGAAGGATGGTACTCAAAGACATTGAGGCTTTTAGGACTTACCCAAGTCGCAGACCCATCTGGCTGCGACACTATGTTCTGGGTCAATGGTGAGCTAGCAGTGGCCTCCTGAACAGACTCCCTCTGAGGGCTCTTCAGGAACGTCTTCAAAGTCAACTGCCGGCTACGAGCCCGAGCTCTAGTTACTGCCCCAGTGAGTCCAGATTTCTTCCCCATGCTTGATGAGTCCCAAAAAAACACTTTACGGCCCAATCGCAAGAACATCAACTACAGGGAGCCAACCCCAGCCCAACCCGCACCTAAGACTGTGCACAAGGGCCTTGTGCGTGGTCTTAGGCGCGATGCACCGGCGTGCGCCTATGGCGCTGCCATAGCGGCGGCAGAGCTTTTCAAGACTCCGATGCTGTGTCCACGCAGGCGCAGGCTGTCAGGGAAGGGCTTGAGGAAAGTGATAGCAGGTGAATCTTTACTGGATGCAGGCAGGTCAGTTACAGGTGGAGACTTACACCAACATGACAGGGGGCCTCGCCAAGAGCTCTAACCATGGCGGATTGAACAAGCCTCGCCTTGCAAGCCCCTCCTCCCCTCCAGTCCCAGAAGCACTGTATGAAGCACTAACAGATGGGAGGCAGCCACATAGGCCAGCATTTGCCCACACGGCCGGCTCCATATTCTCTGGGACGCCGCTGTGAGTGGAGGCTGCATGGTGGGTGGGTGTTGGGCATGAGCAAACAACTGGTGGTCACTAACAGATGGGCAGGTGGGCACCATTCTGAAAAGAGCTAATCTGGGATACTGTCTCATTTCCCCTCTGATTCAAGAGGTGGTGGGGAGTGAGTAGTTCAAAATAAGACTATTCTCCTAGTAGTCGGTAAAGCACTGCTGTAGTTCTCACATGCCTACTACGTGCCAGAGGGAAAAACTTAGACAAAATGGTGGCTACTGAAATAGGATGATGAGGAAAAAACTAAGGAGACCTCATCTGGATATGCCTTTGCATTAGAGATGGAGACAACAAAGAGCCAATGCAAAAATGCCTAAGGGAACCTACTGGGAAAAAAGAATAAACTAGACAAACAATATCCCTAAATATTAATTAATTTCATTCATTCATCTCAGCCAGCTTTGATGTTATGGCAGGTTCTTGACTGCGAATGATCCACACAATGTTCCATTAGCGTATTTCAATTTTATGTTACGTGTTGCGATTTATTAGTGCTACTTAGGGTAATGTACAATTACTTGGCATCTTTATACTCTACTCATCTATTATTAAAAGCACTGTGACATTTAGGTATTGAGGATCAATAAAGTCCTATAATGTTTATACAGTCATTTCATTTTATAGGTGTTTCAGTGTGTTTTAGGTTTGTTTTATAGATGCGTTTTTGAAGCAATTTACAACCTTCCCCCTTTTAGTGAAAAGGTTTTGTTTACTGATATTCACTGATGACATTAAAACTGAATACAGGAATTGCAAGCTGTGGCAATGGTACTAGAATGGCATAAATACTCGATACCTTTCAATACTGGTGTTATTACAGTGATTATTCAATTGCACCTGATTGGAGAAGTGAGGGGTTGTAATTTTATAGGAATATAATTATTATAAAAGGAATGATCTTTACACCCTCAGCATTTGCACCTTAAATCTGCTTGCTTTTCCAAATGCTGAAACATCATAGTTAGGACAAGTTGTCTGTTGAAAGCATGATTTTTTAAAACTGACTCTGAGAAATCTGTCGTCTTCTATTTTCCTCACACAACTGGGAATGTCCAGGAGCTGTGCAACTTTGTGGGCAGTAGAATATTGATTCTGTACAGCCCTCTCTCTTGTTGAAGATATACAAAAGACTGAGGCACATACTGAATTACTGTTCATAGGAGTCAATAATTTATTATTATTATTATTATTATTATTAGCATTTATATAGTGCCAGCTATGTACCTGGCGCTTTACAGAGAATAAGATAGACACAGTCCCTGCCAGTGGATACCACACTGATGACATGACCCCTAATAATTTTTATTTATATACCCACCCACCCCCAACACTCGGGGTGCTACTGTTTTCCTCTAATACATTTCATTCTGCATTATTTATTTTAATCACAGCATAATAGACATCACAGAGAGGCGAGCTCTGCCGGGTAGGGGGTCTGCCCAGGGGATGGATTATGGGATGCTTCCCCCTTTGGAACAGTTGTGTGAGGGTGTTTGGAGGGTGCTCCCCTCTCGTGGGGGGGATACCCCCTGAAGAGTGGCGTCACCGTGCTCCCCTCCCCCGCTTTCCCTCCCCCGACAAGGATGGTGGGGTGAGAGGGGGGCTCGTCAATCAGCAGCAGCTGTAGGGCCTCTGAGGTGCCGCCCTCTCACTCAACAAGGGGGTGGGGTCAGGGAGGATCCGCCCCCGGGCCGCCCAAACAAGAGCTGGGGATGGCCGATGGCCGTGCCGGTGGCACGGCCAAAGGGGCACGGCCAAAGGGGCGTGCCCTTTGGTGGGGCCCTTCAGCTGAGGCCACCACAGAAGGTCAATATTGTCACCATATGGTGGCAGGGGGAGTTGCTTAGGCAGGGGATGAGGGTTCTTTCCCCCGATGTGAATGGGGGGAGGGAGGAGGTTGAGCGATGGTTGAAGGGAGGAAGAGGGGTGAGGGGGGGTGAGGAGAGTTGGTAGATTGGTGATGTGTAGAGGGAGGAGGTGGGGATGAATATATTTGACCTAGTTACTGGTTGACCTATTTACTGTTCTAGCCGTGATATGTATTACTGTTGCTTTATTATAGTATGTTGTAGGAATTTGGGTCTTGTTATGGGCTGGTTGGGTCTCCCCTTCCTGGTGAGAGCAGAAGGGACAATGGGGAGGGAATAGGTGGGGAGGATTGGGGTTGACCTACTTAGTGGGCTGACCTATTTATTGCCTAGCCTGTGAAATGTGTTAGTGCTGAACTATTATGTTATGTATGAAAACCTGGGAATCCTGGTATGGGGTTGTCTGTTCCTCCCCGTCCTGGTGAGAGCAGAAGGGATGGGCGGGAAGGGCCCCCTCTCTCCCCTCCTGGTGGCAGCAGGAGAGGTTGGGGGGTGGAGAAGTGTGGTGGATGACCAGGAGTTGGAGGGAGTGTCGGGAGTTAGACCTCTGATTGTGAGGTTTTGTTATGTTTTTGTTATATGATATTGCTATATTGAATTTATATTGTGTTGTTTTTTGTTGAATTGATATTGTTATTGTACTTCATTTTTGTTCGCCGCCTCGAGTCACTTTGCGAGAGAGTGCGGGATAGAAATGAAAAATGAAATGAAAAATGAAATGAAATAACTAAGAAGAGCTATGCCTGTCTTTTTAGAAACAGAACCAGAACCATGGAAGGAACCAACACCTCCTGAAAAATGCATAGTCAGAGCATTTAGGATAGTAGAAGGATTACATACATACATACATACTATAAAGTATAAAATACTCTTCACCTATAAAGCTCTTCACAACCTTGCTCCCCCCTACCTCTCTGCACTTATCGCCCTCCATACTCCAGCCCGTGCACTTCGCTCCTCCTCTGTCCCTTCTCTCACCCTTCCAC
>QEPC01012145.1:97256-129407 GCA_003113815.1 Sphenodon punctatus | reverse complement strand
AAAAAAAACTTTTTGGCTGGGGCTTTAAGTTTTTTTACATTGCAGCCATTTTTAAATGGCTGCAATGTAAAAAAATCCGGTACCCCGGAATCCGGTACCGGGTCCGGATTACCGGGTCGAATCCGATAATGCCGGTACGCCCGTTACCGGCATTATCGGATACCGGATTCTACCGGTTTCCCACCCCTAATGATTACACAGGCTTTGGGGGGGGGCATGCACGGGCATGGGTTAGTTGTCTGCCACCTGGGCAACAATGCACCTACAGAGAGCATCCCTGTTCTCCTCTGAGATGCGTCGGAATGCCCCACCCTGGATATGTTGGTACAGGGGCATAGGGCTTGCTCTCTGCACTGGTGAGGGGTTGTCAAGGGCATCTCCGCTGGTCTCACATACGTTGTGCAGAATGCAGACCACCAGGACAAGGATGGGGGTGTGCTCAAGATTGAATTGACTCCTGTTCATCAGAAGGTGCCAACGCATCTTCATCTGGCCGTATGTCTGCTCCACCATGCTCCGAGCAGATGATAGGAGCTCACTGAAGAGCTTGCACTCAGGGGTGCGAGCCACGGGATAGGCCCTCATGAGCCATGGGCTCAGCGGGTAGATGGGGTCCCCAATAGCCACCGGAGCCATGGAAACACCCTCAATCACCTGGTACAGGTTGGGGGCTATCTCACCATCAAACATTCAGGCATAGAAGGGTGAGGCTCACAGAATGCGCGCATCATGGCGCCTCTCTGACTGGCCGGTGTACACGTCAGTGATTAGGCACCTGTGATCCACAATGGCCTGCAGATGTATGGACAATGCCTGCTTCCAGTTCAGATAGTCAGTCTTGGCGTGGGGGCCTTGGATGATAGGGATGTGGGTGCTGTCTATTGCACCAGTACAATGGGGGAAGCCCATGTCCTCAAAGCCGCAGATCACTACCTCAGGATCCCGGAACTGGATGACCTGCTCGAGTAGCAGCTCCACTATCAGATCACACACGTCATGGAGCGTGATGGAGAAAAACCCAATATTTTGTCTTGTCCTATAGTACCCTCTGCCATCTTTGACAATATTAAAGAGTTTATAACCTATAGTTACCCCGTCATGCTAGGAATGCTTGCTTTACCTTTAATATTAAACAGACTCTGGTTCTCCTCAAATAAATAAGCCCTACCTTTGAAGATTACCTTGTTTACAGGACTGCTCCTTTATACAATGGGTTTCGGCCTAGATTAGACCCTCCTAAACCTCCCTAATTCCTTTCTTATCTGAACTTAGAAGTGAACTGTCCCTTCTCTAAATAATGAGTTTAAGAGTTATGTGGTAATGGTCCTAAAGTGCGCCGATGCGACAAAACCATATATGGGCCCTCCGCCCAAGGATTTCAGTATAAAAGTATAGTACTCTTTGTTGTAGGGGTGCTCGGGATTCCTTGATCCTAGAGGCCCACAACGCGTTGTGTAAATCTGCTGAATAAAGAGTATTTGCTGTTTGCAGCTGCAGCCTCCTCGTTTCAGATCTTTACCCACGGAAAATCCTCGTCATTTCTGGTGTCAAGAAGTGGGATACGAGGAACACAGGAGTCCCTTGGAGATCCTGCGGTAAGTGCTGCATCTCTTTAAAAATCCCAGGGGGACGCCCCAGGGGCTCTGGGTGTGCAGAGATCAGAACTTAAGTTCTCCAGACTGCCTCGGAGTTTGATTTGATTGCAATCCTGCTGCTGTATTATTTATAATGAGAACGGCGGAGTCCAAGGACTCACTGGGACCTAGCCCAGTGAGCCCGGTGGAATACATAGCTCGCCAGTATGAAATACCTGCTGTAAAATGGGTTGAGAAATGGAATTTCTCTACACTCGGGATCAACCAGAGCTGCAGTGTTTTTTTTTACTGGCTCTTTTTGTATCCCAGTATTAACTCACTTGAAACAAACGGATGCCTGATGTCTATGGGACGATGAAACCAATAAATCCACTGTTCAGGAATGTTTTTCTCCTCGTCCTGAGACATCGGGATCCCTTTTAAAGTGTTCCCTATTCCCTGTGACTCCCCCCTTTTCCTTTCTCCCCAGGCTGTTCCATTGAGGGAGAAACAGCACTAGCTTTGGTTTCTCCTGCACTTTTCTGCAGGATCCTAGTGCCCGTGTCTTTTTTTCTCCTTCTTATTGCTTTCAAGTTACACTCTGGGTTGAATCTTTATGCAGAAAAATCCCAAGGTATCTTGGTCACTCAGGCAGTGGCTGGCCTCCAGCCAGCAGTACGCACTCGCTTACAGATTGCTATGATTAATTATAGGACCCAATCCTTGAATGATGTTACCTCTGCTTGTTCCCAGATTTGGGAAAATAATATAGGAAGAAACAGATAAAAAGCAACCTGCAAAAATTTTTTTTACAAGTACAGTCTCAGCCCTCTCCGTCCTGCAGGACCCCAAATCAGGCTCCCTATCGTCCCCGCCAGGAGGGATGGTTCCTTTTCCCTCCGGGAGCTGACGCTAGAGGTCAAAATTTTGTCATGCATGGACAGGGACATTGCCAAGCCCTGTCCCGAAACACCTGCGCGTAGTGCTTTCATAGCAAGAGGTTTCCTTGTAAAACCAGCGCACACTAAAAACCCCTAATAAAGAAGAACCTTCTCCATTTAAATAGGGTGTTAGTAATCCTAAAAAGAGCTTATTTTCCACACGTGTTGGTAATGCATTTGTGTGTAAGTTTCATACTGGATGTCTGCAAGAAACAATGTATGCTAACTTTATGTGAATGTAGGGGGTAAAACAAAATTTGTGTTTAAAGTTTGAAGACCTTTGAGTGAGAATGTATGTCTGGGTGTTTGAGGATTTCTTTGAGTGTGCTTCACATCACACATATAATAATTATTATTATTTCAGTTTACAAATGTCAATAGTCATGTTGTTTCTGCCCTAGTAAATACAGGGGCTACTTGTTCTATGCTCCAGTCTTCCCTTTTCCCCACAGTGGTGCCTTCCTCCTCCTCCCTCTCTACTGTAGGGGTGGAGGGCATATGCTCTAGAGTGCCTCTTTCTGAGCCCACCACTGTAACCATCGGTCCGCTCACAGAGAAACATTCTTTCCTCTTAAGCCGCAACACACTGGTAAATTTGTTAGGAAGAGACTTGCTTTGCAAATTGAATGCTAAAATTCTCTGTTCACCTGATGGTGTTTTTCTGGACCTGCCGCAGCCTATTTTTCCTGTACTACTCATGGCCCTTGCTACTGAGGAAGCAGGACAAGAGTTTCTGCCTGATCACCAGAGGTTCTTGTTTCTGCTTTGCCTCCCGAATTGTGGGCAGCCACCCCTGATGATGTGGGGCTGCTGCAAGGCATTGCACCTTTGCAAATTTCAGTACAACCTGGCAAGTCTTTTCCCTCCGTTCCTCAGTATTCTTTGTCTGTTGAAGCTACAGCTGGCATTCACCGTGTCATTCAAAGCTTCCTTGAACAAGGCATTTTAACACCCTGTTTGTCCCCTGTTAACAGCCCCATCCTGCCGGTAAAGGAACCGGAAAAATTCCACCCTGATGGCTCCCCTGTTTATCGGTTTGTCCAAAATCTGCGAGCAGTAAATGATTTTGTTGTTCCCTTGCATCCCATTGTTCCTGACCCGGTTCTCACTATTGCCTCCATACCAACTGATGCTAAGTTTTTTACTGTTGTTGATTATCCCAAGCCTTTTTCTCTGTCCCAATACACCCAGATTCTCAGTATTTGTTTGCCTTTACTGACCCCTCCACACGTTGCCAGCTTACTTTTACCCGTCTCCCCCAGGGTTTCCGTGATTCCCCTTCCCTTTTTGGATTGGCTCTCCGCCAAACTTTGTCTGATTTTGTTGTGCCTTCCGATGCAACACTCATTACTTATGCAGATGATTTGCTGATTGCTGCCCCAACCTTAGAAGTTTGCCAGGCTGCCTCTCTTGCACTTTTACAGCATTTGGCCCTGAAGGAACATAAGGTTTCTCGTGCTAAACTCCAGTTTTGTCAACCCCAGATTCAATACCTGGGACACGTGATCACTGCTGAAACTCGCTCCCTCTCCTTGAACAGGCTGAACGCCATTATGTCCCTGCCAGTGCCCTCTACCCCTCGGCAATTACAAAAATTTTTGGGTGCTGCTAATTACAGTCGTCAGTGGATGCTGGGCTATGCCCAGTTGGCTCAACCTCTCTATTCTGCACTGTCCCTTGATCCTTTTCTCTTGTCTCCTGAAGCTGTACAATCATTCCAGGATTTTTGAATTGTCTTTGCTGGCTCCTAAAAATGTTACTCTTCACCGTGTTTCTGCTTTGAATCCTGCTTCTCTTCTGCCTGTCTCTGACTCTGACGACATGACTCTCTCCCATGACTGTGTTATCAGCATGTCAATATTTACACTGACTCTCGCTATGCTTTTGGTGTCTGCCACTCCTTTGGCAACAGATTTGCTGATCAAACTGCGAAACGAGCAGCAAAATCTGGCCCTTCTCTCTGCCTCGTTGCCGCAGTTTCCCTTTCAGATACTTCTCCGGCTGATGTCCCCTCCCTTGAAAACCTCGCTGCCCAGCAAGCTGCTGCCCATCCCTCAGAACAACGCATCTGGACGCGAGTTGGCTGTTCCCCTGACTCTGATGGCATCATGCGCCACCCTGATGGACGTCCAGTAGCACCGCGTGCCTTGGTGCAGCATTTGGCTCGAGTGTCTCACATAATGACACACTCTAGCAAAGGGGGGATAGCTGCAATGATTTCTGCCTCTTGGTTTGCCCCTTTTGTCACTACTGAAGCCCGCCGGGTTACCCAATCCTGTGCCACCTGCCAACTGTTCAACCCGGCTCGTGCCCAGCCTTGTCACCCATCCTCCTGCCCATGGAGTGACGGGCCCTTTCAGAATCTCCAGATAGACTTTGCTGATTTACCCCCGGCACAAGGTTACAAGCACATGCTGGTAGTTATCTGCCTTTTCTCTGGCTGGACTGAGGCCTACCCTTGCCGCCGAGCTACTGCCGCTACAGTTGCCCATGAGCCCCTATGAACTTGTCTTTGGACGGGCCATGCAAGTGGGCATTGAACTGCGCCCTCCTCAGCTGTAAAAGTTAAAAGAAAAAGTGCCTGGATCCACCCTTCACATTGCAAAAGACCTCTGAGCCTATAGAAAGAGGGCCAGAGGAACAGGGTGCAAGTGCTGGTAACCTCTCCCCTGTACAAGAACCGGCTGTGCCACCTCATGATGAAGAAGAAGCACCACAACAATAATATTTCCACAAGGAGCAAATAAAAAAACAGCAGCCAACCTCATGGCCTGAAGAGTATGCTCCTCCTGACAAAGACCAGTACTCGACCTGTGCCTAATCAAGATAAACTATTTCTGCCTTGTGTCAAGGGGGGTTTCTACAGTTCTCAGCACAACCTAAGTAAAAAGAACTCCCCTTGAGAAAGACGTTCTTTAGACTCTGCTAATACCTTTTGTTAGTAATAGAACAGCTTCGCATTGATTTAAATGTATCTAACTGTTGAATTTGTGCCTCTATTCCCTCCCACTCCTTTGAGGGTATTCCTATGTATGCACATCCGCTTAATCACAGTGAATGTTGCACTTACATACCAGACAACAGTTACACCATTTTTCAAAACGCACAGCATCTTAAAACTGCTGTGATAAAACTCCACGAATCACAAAATTGGGGTTGGTGGTCCTGGCTCACTGACCTGCTTCCAGATATCCCAGGTTGGATTAAGCACATGTTATTCTTATTATTTGCTGTCATTTTAGGCCTTGGCCTTCTCTACTTACTGTGTAAACTACTCTTCTGGTGTGCTAAAAGTTTAGCTTCCTTTAACTCAAACCCTAGGTCTGCTCCCTTGCTTGCTGCTGTAACTTTGCCTGCTGCATCCCTGTGCAAGGGATTTCCCCAGCCAACCCCAGCCTTGCCCAGACTCCGCTTTCCTCTGAGGGCCCGCAGACAAAACCATATGGTGATACTTTTCTCTTAAGTATCAGACGGGGGAGTTGATGGAGAAAACCCCAATATTTTGTTTTGTCCTATAGTACCCTCTGCCATCTTGGACAATATTAAAGAGTTTATAACCTATAGTTACCCCGTCATGCTAGGAATGCTTGCTTTACCTTTAATATTAAACAGACTCTGGTTCTCCTCAAATAAATAAGCCCTACCTTTGAAGATTACCTTGTTTACAGGACTGCTCCTTTATACAATGGGTTTCGGCCTAGATTAGACCCTCCTAAACCTCCCTAATTCCTTTCTTATCTGAACTTAGAAGTGAACTGTCCCTTCTCTAAATAATGAGTTTAAGAGTTATGTGGTAATGGTCCTAAAGTGCGCAGATGCGACAAAACCATATATGGGCCCTCCGCCCAAGGATTTCTGAATAAAAGTATAGTGCTCTTTGTTAAGGGGCGCTCAGGATTCCTTGATCCTAGAGGCCCACAACGCGTTGTGTAAATCTGCTGAATAAAGAGTATTTGCTGTTTGCAGCTGCAGCCTCCTCGTTTCAGATCTTTACCCACAGAAAATCCTCGTCAAGCGCCCTGTTAACTGTAGCAGTCCCCACTCCGAACCATTCCCCAATGCTCCGAAAAGAATCGGGGGTGGTAAGCCTCCACACCGCCATAGCCAATTGCATCCCTGGTGGCAGCGGATACCGCATGTTGGTAGCATTCCTTCGGAGGTGTGGGTTGAGGATCTCACTGAGTCGGGTCAACAGGGAGGGGTTCATGCGGAAGTGGTCCATCCATTCCTTGTCGGTCCACGTAGCCAGCATGTTCTCCCACCATTCATTGGTGCTTGAATGCATCCAATTCAGCCGCCAAGTGGGGACAGTCACATAACAGTCGTAACGGTTGAGGGACCACCTGGAGAGGACTAGCCGCATGTGCTGGGACACTGCTGTTCCGCACATGGCATGTCGGCAAGCAGAGATCTTCCTCACCACTGCAACGAGCTTGGTCCATTGCTTAGAACACAAAGCATGTGCCCAGGACCATTATCAGGACGACTCTCTCCTCTTGCGACTTTTCATCAGGCAGCATGGTACCACCAACACACACTCCGTAAGCACCCACCACCAGAATCTGTGATGGATAAACACACAGCTACCCGACAAGCCTCCAAGTGAACTGGTGGATCATCCCAATCCCTGCACCACTGTGCCCATGGCCAGCTCAAGCACCCAGTCACTCAATGCCCTGTGCCTCCAATCCCCAAGCCCTGTGAGCCCAGCACACCCACACTGTGCTTTACACGTCCCCTGTAGCTCAATGGCTGTTCCCACGTAATGGGTACCACTGCCACAGGCAAGCCACCAAGCACACCCTCTTCCCCTGCGCTCAGTATGTATACACCTGGTAATGGACAGAACCACCTCTGTACTAGCTTTGTTCTCTTTCACAATCACTTCTCACACACCACACCTCCACCACCACTCTCTACATGCCACACCCGACCAATAGTGCCTGTGACACGTCCCCATGCAAGCGGGATGCATCAGCACCAGCCCTGTATCTTTCACAGTGAGTGAAGGCCGTGGCATCATGCAGCTGTGAACACTCAAGATATGCTGTATCCAGTGCCTCATTAGCTCTGTGCTAGAATCAGCCATGGCCTTGTTCACCTGTCATCACCTGCGCTGGAATGTGTCCACCCTGTGCGTGGGTTAGGGTGCAAGGTCAGCTTTGTAAGGTCACCTTTCGGCTAGTGATGAGCTGTTCCTCGTGCATCACTCATTCCCAATGGATCTCTGTGGGACTCCATTGCAATCCACCACCCAGCCCTTGAGAAGGTCATGGCAGGGTGTAGAACGGGCCCCAAAGTGGATTATTGTACCCGGGAGGAGTGGTTGGCATGTGCCAACATGCTTCTGGGAACGCTGTGGGAGAGCCGTGAATCCGCGATGTCCAGCTGCTGCTGAGCAGTCAGTGGCGGATGGATTCAATCTCCTGTCATGGTACATGTGAGTGATGGGCAATCCATTTGGGGGTCTGGATTGCCGGAGGCGTGTCGCGGAGCTCGGCTTCAGCCTCTTCCAACAACCTCTTTGAGGGCATCCAGCTGCCGTTGTTGTGCCATGGACTGCACAGGAGATTGCGACTGTTCACCTGGTGGCTGCTCGCACTGACTATGGACTGGTCCTCCAGGCCAGGGGTCCCCCTGTTGTTACTGAATACACTGGCATCCTACTGCGTGCCCATGGCATATCGCGACTGCGATCAGAATGCCTAGCCCTTCTTGGAGAGCTGGGCTTGCTACCCACCAATGTTGGTGGCCCACTACTGACCAGAACCCCTACTGCATTGGAGCTGGGCACCCTGTGATCGGTGCTGAACCGACAAGATGTCAGGGCTGCAGCTGCCATGGAGAACCATCTCCTGCCCCGCTTCATAGTGGATGCCCATATGCGTTCCTGGGAATTCCGCAGGGGTCTATTTGCCTGGGAGGGTTTTGTCCAGGGGCCAATGTTTAGCAAGCACCCTCTGTCTGCTCCCTGATTTGGCTGCCCCATTCTCCCGCTCCGTGGAAACGTGTTCCCCCTGACTGGACTGTGCCTCACCTCCCCATGGACAGTGCTGCTCCTCCCACTGTCCTGTTAGATCCCTTTGGTCCATTTCCCCATCAGCTGGGTCCCATCACCACTTCTGTAGCATTCCGCGTCCATCGTGGTTGTGTAATTGACCTCCACCATCCCTATGTGAGCGGGTACAACGGTGCCCCTATATGATGGTTAGATGGAATGCCCACAGGTCCTTGATCACCCATTGACTGGCCTCTGTGGGCCCACTCCCCCCCCCTTTTCCCATCAGTAATAAAGACCTTGGCTTGCACTGTACCTGCTAGGGGTTTTTGTGACTGTGTACCGTTCCGGGTGCCCCTCCCATGGCGGCATTCATCCCCGTGTGTGTGGTTGTGCGCTCTGGGTCCGGGGGGATTTTGTTCGGGATCAATGGGGTTGTCAGGTAGCAACCTGTGTTTTGTGCTGCATTCCCCTGGGGGCTCCCTCATGGATTGTGGGTTCGGGCTATGTGGTGGTGGGAGCCCAGCTTGTCTTGATGACTGCATGGTCCTTGATATGTGGCCTGTTTCTGGTCCAACAGTTGCGCGCTCCTATTCCCGCTTGATCCTGGCATGGGTGACCTGGGGTCCCTGTGTGGGGTGTGAGTGTTGTGTGATGTTGTTCCCCTTCTAACCCACACTGTGTCCTTGCACCCTTTCCCCTTCTCCCTCTTCCTTCTCCCTTCTAGGTACTCTGGTTGTGTTTCTGGTTGTGCCTCACCTGGGGCAGATGCCTGGGCAGCTCCAGTGTGTGGCCTCGAAGCTCTGTGCTGGGGCACGGCTCTACGAGGAGATCAATGAGTGTACTGTGTGTGTCTGGGGCCCTCTCCACTGATGTCTGTGTAGGGTTCCTCTTTGTTGGGGCCCCTGGAACGTCCTAATGGCTTGCCCCCTCTCTCTCTCTCTCCCTTAGTGCAGGCGATGATAGCTGAGCAGACCAGGGAGCAGGAGGAGGTTCTGAAGCTCCTCCTGCACCTCCTACAGTGGGTGCACCAGCTCGACTGCACCCAGGCAGATCTCTGGAACTGGGTACAGGGTTGGCGTCCCTATTGAGGGTGGGGATCCGCCCCACCAACCCGCTCAGTGCCGGCTCCCCTGTTCCCTTGTCACTGTATTGTGTTCTGCTCTGTTTCCCTTTTTTATTAAAGTGGTTTTTCTCCCTTATCTGGTTGTGTGTCTTCTCCTTAACTTGGTGCTGGTCTATGGTGGTTGTGTCATGGTTGCCTGGCAGGAATTGGTTATCTCGACCCCCACCCCCAGTGGTTGTGCTTCAGCTTTGACGGACCTCTTGGGTTCCCTCGGTTCCCTTTCCTGTAGGTTGTGGCCTCTCAGCTGCATGTATCACCTTCCTTTTGGCCCTCTCTGACCCTGTCTCACTGCCTCCCCTTCCCTGTGGTCCCTTGGGCTGGGGGGCATCCCCTTGTCCATTGTTCTTGTGCCTTCCCCCCTCCCTGCCTTGGTGTTGGTCTCCTTCTCGGCCACGCACATCCGTGGTTGGTGTTTGCTGGGCAGCAGCGGCCATGCTGATGGTTGGTGTGTTATGGGGTTATGTCCCCTCCATTATGTCCCCTGCCAACCTGGCTCTGGTGTGAGCATCCATGTCTGCTGCCGTGACCGCATATATCCTGTTCCAGGCTCGTTGTATTGGGGTCTTGGGATTGTGTGTGCTCGAGATTTGCCAAGGGGAGTTGGGGGTTTGTGTTGGGGTCCCCTGCTGCTTCGGGGCTTGGCCTTTCCCCCTGGTGCCCTTTCCTGCCCCACTCCCATGTGGGGGTCCCCCCGCCTCCTTGGCCATGCAGCCATTCCCTGTGTGGTTGTGTTCACGGTTGTGTGTGGTCGGGTTCTGGTTTGTGGGGGGGTTCATGGCACCTGGCTGCCTGGTCTCTGTCTTGGGGCTGGCCAGGGGCCGCTACTTTGTGTCTCCTGTCATCCCTGCTCCCTCCAACCCTGCCCACATGGGGTCTGGCAGTTTAGGGGTAGTGCTGTATGCCGCGGCTTCATTTCCCCTCAGTCGGCCATGTTGTCATGTCGCTGTGCTGGGCGGGGATTCCCCTCCGATTGGTGTCTGGGCTGTCCATGTAAATGTCTGGGGGGTTTGCTCAGTGTTACCCGGCGTGGGTGTTTGCTCGATGGGTGTGTGTCAGCCCCATCCCTTCCATCCCACAACCCCCCGCTGCGCTGTCCATGTAAATGTCTCCCAGCTCGGTGCCTCTGGGTGTTTGCTGAGTGCGCTCACCAACCCATCTCCACCCATCTCCATCCATCTCCACCTACCGGGCCAGCGGTGGTGTCCATGTAAAAAAGGCCATAATGCAAACTCCACTTTAATATTTCTTATGCATGTTGCAGGGCTGTATTGGTGCCCTATGCAGCCCTACAACATGCATAAGAAATGTTAAAGCAGTGTTAAAGTGGAGTTAGTGTGTTTATAGAGATGCCACAGAGCACGCGGATTTAAGTAATTCACTTTTATAAAAGTCGTGCGGTTGGCGTTTAGATGCGCTGCCGCCATTTCAATCTGAAGCTCACGCATTGTTTTGAAACCACATTGATAAAACCTTGATATTGGGGTTTTTACCCCAATATCAAAACAGTTTCAAAACAATGCATGAGCTGTGGTTTGCAATGGCGGCAACGTGTTAAATGCCACCCGTGTGACTTTTCTAAAACCAATTATTTAAATCCATGTGCAGACCAGCACATATAAAAGTGCCCTTAGTGTTATTTATTTCCAGTCTTTTTATACTGCCCCCTCCTGCCCAATGGCAGCTCTACTCTGAACAACATAAGATAAAATACAAAAATATAAAATACAATATAATATAAAAACTCAGATTAAAAATGTAAAATCACAAAGGCCCAGGAAATAAATTACTCCTTATCCCAAAAAAAGAAAAAGAAAAAAAGAAGCCCTCCCACCCAGTACCCGACCCCCCCCACCAAATACCTGATGAAACAGTCAGGTCTTACACTGTCTACAGAACCAGGGGAGAAACAGAGAGAGGAGAATCTCCACCAGGAGAGAATTCCATAGTCATGGTGTGGCCACCGAGAAGGCCCTCTCAAATGTTGCCACCTGAGAAACCCGGGGGACCTCCAAGAGCTGTCTCTTATACACATCTAGATGTGTATAAGAGACAGGCCTAGAACACAGGGGATGAGACGGTCCTGCAGGTAGGTGGGCCTCAGACCGTATAGAGCTTTATAGGTAATAACTAACACCCTGAATAGGGCCCAGAAGACTATAGGCAACCAGTGCAGAGAACGGAGCACCAGCGTTATGTGCTCCCAGCAACCCACCCCCACAAGGAGACGAACCATCGCATTCTGTACCAGATACAGGCCGCTTTTAGACGAGACAAATTTGCACATGATTGGTGAAAAATGCACGTGTTTTCATGCTCGTTTAATCACCTAAACCGTTTTAAATGCGCATTTGCCATGATCGTGTAAAAGCCCAAACCGGTTTGAATGTGGTTTTTAAATAATGCGCATTTTTAAAAACAGGTTCTGTCATCCTCCGATCATCAAAGGGGCTCAAAACCGGTTTTAAAAAATGCGCATTATTTAAAAACCGCATTCAAAACGGTTTTGGCTTTTACACGATCATGGCAAATGTGCATTTAAAACGGTTTAGGTGTTTAAATGAGCATTAAAACATGCACATTTTCCACCAATCATGCGCAAATTTGTCTCGCCTAAAAGCGGCCGTAGTCTCTGGGTTGTCACCAAGGGTAGCCCCATGTAGAATGAGTTGCAGTAGTTTAATCTGGAGGTGATGAATAAATACATGGATGATGGTGGCAAGATTGGAGCCCAAAATATACGGTCTGTTTTCAACCCCCTCCCCCCCATGCTGTAGCATTTCAAACATGTTAGTAAAATGAAACGTTTTCTCCTCTTCCATTCCCAACTAGTTGGACACCTTTTCTTGGTTGGAAACAAGATAGATGAAGGCATAGAAGTAGGGACCATCAGCTGTGGGAGTGTGATACAGCCTCATTGCCTGTTGATTCCCAGCACAAAGACCATTCCCCAAGACTACAGGGGTATGTGCACTGTGGGGTGGGGCATCACTCTCTTGACCACTATATTTCTTTTTCTCCCAGAAATCTTTCCCCCAAACTATCTTTCCTGTTTTAAAATTCTTCACTAATTCCTTGCAGACCAAGGCAAGTAACTTTAGATAGATGTGGCAGCAGCAGCACCCCAAAGCTTGAGAGATGAAGTTAACTTCTCCTCTTTCAGAAACCAGGAAGTGACATGGCCTGTTGACTCCCATGCCTTTTTGCTTTGCAGCCAACATCTAACCCCTCCCTACTTTCTAAATGTTTTCTCCTCTCTACGCTCCATTCCTCCACATTTCTTTTTTTCTAGCTTTCCTATATTTCCATTATTCTCCCCCTATATCCCTCCTTCTACCTCTAAGTCAGCTGATCGGGGTGCCTCACTCCAACAGACAACCCATTTCACTTTGATTTTCAAGTGGCCAAACTTCAAAGAAGAATGCCATATTTCTCCCTCAGCTTGGCCACTGCACTCATCAGCCACCATGGAGACAACTGGGTGCTTTGAACTTGGGCAGCAGCTGGGCTGCTTTTAAGCTGAGAAATCACATCTGATGCTGGACTGGGTAACATGCATTAGGTGTCTGGTACAATTAAACTTAAAAGCAACCCAGCTGCCTGCCTGTCTGAGACGTTTTGCTGAGCACGCTCTGACTAAATAGGGAAAGGGAGGGAGGAAGAAGTTCTAACAGGAGAAGCAATGAAAATCTTGTCATTTTTGCTTTCAAATATTTTAAAATAAGAGTTTGAGGACTTTACTCTCTCTCTCTCTTTCTTCGTTATGGTATGTGGATGAAACATGGTGTTTCCTCTTATCATAAACATGGTGACCTGATGATCTTATAGTTTAACATCCTCCACGATACAGGGCTAAGATAGGAAACAACCTAAAAGTCCCAAGACAATAATCCACACATGGTTTTGTACAGTTGGGATGCAAAACCTAAACATTCTGTAGATTCTCCAGGCACACATTTCCACTGGTTTGAAAACTGTGTGAATTCTTGGAGTTTAATGTGCTCAGACACCACCAGCATAGGGGCAGCTTAACAAAAAACCTTTTTGTGATGGCCTGTCTTATTTCTGCTGCAGTGCTGGATGGTCACAATGCATTGTGGGAAACTGAGTTCCAATTCCATTCTTGCGTAGTCCTACAGGTCTTGTTCACATCGCCGACAGGAGATGTTTTTAAACAAGCAAAGCGATGGTGCGTGTGTGCGTGGCATGGCCGCTGGGTGGCACTGCCAAGTAAGCACCCGCTCAGGTGGAGTGCATGGGGCGGGATTCAAACAGGTGGCTCCCAGTGTGGCTACCCCAGCCATGGAGGCAAACCACCACACACACCCTCTGCCATGAACCAGGAGGACGGGGAAGCATGCTGTGCTAGCCTTTGCAACTGACGTGTCCCTAGTGTGAGCGTTGGGGCACTCCTGGACAGTTCCTGTGACTTGTAAAGGTCATGTCCCCCACCCCTACTGCCTGTGAATGGTGGACCGGTCTGCTGGTGTGGCAGGCCGTCCCAGTTCATACAGACAGGGGCTCTGTGGCTGCCTGTTGCCACGGAGCTATTTGGTTTGTCCTGCACAGAGGACTCTGGATTTCTGGGCAGTGCTCAGTGAGTGGCTATGAGTGGGTACTACGTGGTTTGTGGGAGCGTGCATCTCCCTGTTCCACCTTTAGATGGGCAGTCAGATGCATGGCTGCTGGGTGGGCATACAGGGTAGCATTTAAAAACACTTATAATCAAGGTGGTAACTAAAGCAGGGCAAGAGGGGCAGCCATCTTAGGCCACAAGCCTTGTGGCTTGCAAGTAGCATGGTGCTTGCTCTATGGATTGCAGCAGAGGGTTTGAGATGACTGCAGCAGCCCAATCCTACCCAGCGCAGGATTTCCAAAAAACTCCCCTAGCCCTGTGGTGTCTACCAGGCAGGGCCGTTACAGCAGCTTTGCCACTATCCAGAGGCAGAGTCCATTGTTACTGGACAGCCCCAACCCAGACGTTCCCAGCTCTGTCCTGATCCCATCCCACATTTGGGGCTATGGATTCGGATGGGGACTTCCTTTCATGGGAAGAAAAACCCTGTGTTAATGGCACTGCCTCGTATGCATGCTGTGCCAATTGGAATGGGCTCTGGTGCAGCAGCAAAGAGAATGGGCCTCCATCCATCTGCTCCCAGCAGTAGGGGACACAGCTGCAACAGAGCCCTGGTGCAGTTGCACTACCCATCTCTATTGACTGCATGGATGTATAATAGCTGCTCAGGCACAGCATGCAGGGAAGAACAGTCTGGCAAGGAGCCATGCTCTTAATGAGCCTGAGCCACCATTATGTGTCCATAAGGCCATGTCACCAATCTACTGGAAAACATAATCTCCTCCATGGACTCTTGGGGTATTTTCAGACATTACGATCCCACGTTCAACCACACTGAATTGGTGGTCCCTTGCTCACATGGTGAGCAAGGGACCATAATGTCTGATGGGGGGAACCGAAGTTCCCCCCCAGATGGTCACCCCCGTGAATCATGGCGGGGAATCACATTCACCACGCGATCGGAGGTCCCGGCGGGGCCGGCCCTGATGGCGTGGTGAATGCGATTCCCCGCCGTGATGAAGGGGCCCGTCCCGTCTGGACAGCTACCACGGCCCGGAATCAACGGCCGGATTCCGGGCGATGGTCAATTTGGGCGGGCGCTGCGGACGCATTGGCCGCGGTGCCCGTCCGTCTCCCCAGAGGGCGGGCGGCGAGGGAGCGTGGGGGCCGTGCCGTGTGGCCACACATTGTGTCACGCAGCCCCGCCCCTCCCCGATTTCCCGCTGGGATCCGCCGGCACATCTGTTGGACGTGCTGGTTTGATCCCGGCAGGGGATCAAAGGGTGATTCTGTGACGGGGCCAATACAGGCCCCGTCATGTCTGAAAATACCCTTGTATAACTTATTTTTTGTAACTGAGAATCCCTCCCCCCACAAAGTCAAACATGATGAAGACAATCACAGACTCATATTACCTGCGTATCCTGGGGACCAATATCCATATTTTGCAGCAAGCTGTTTAAAAATTCTGTGACACTCTTCCACGGGTAAATACTGTTGGAGCCATCAAGGACTATGACAATATCCAGCTGGGTTTTACACTCTGCAATATTAATTGCAGATGATAACAAACAGAAACAATGTCTAATTTATAATCACAATATTAACAGTTTGGGTCATGATCCTGAAACTACTTAAGTTACAAGCTTGTATATCCCAAAGCCAATGAAATTTACAGGTTTATAAGTAGCTTGAGGATTGCAGCCTTTGCTAATACTACACAAATAAGTTTTTTTTTAAGTATGTCTAAAAGAAACTGATGTTCAGAAAAAAATATTTTGCAACTCTAGCCCCACTTTTACCAAGCTAGACCAATGGTTAAGTTTATATAAGACTATTCCTATTAACTTGAGTGAAACTAATAAGCTAATCATAGTGAAATCAAATTTGTTTGCAGAACCGGGGCTTAATCTCCAACTCTGCTTTCATAATTTCCCACTACAGATATTCCAACTAAAAAAACAACAAAATATGTATTTACCTAGACTTGCTTTGGAAGAATTTTCAATAATTTGCCCCTCTCATTTAGAGAGACTCTTGGCCCATAAGTGACAGCATCCTGATTATATTTAGCAATTATGTTTACACAGTGCATAGCTTTTTAAACTTTGTTTACATGAAACTTAATTCCAGAAGCAGCAAGAAGTTAGGTTATATACCGACAATGAAAACATTTACTTAACTTGGTAATTCTGGCAGCTAGGAAAAATAGCTCATGCTTTGTGGTATGCCACTGTATATACATTTGTCTCTTTCGATGCTTCAGTGCCTTCAAACACCCGAGAACACTGCTACAGAATGCATACCTTGGACAGATGGTGCAATGGAGTTTACAACTTGAAAGGTGGAGCTGACGTTGGAGCAGATGCCAGTTGTGTAATGCAAACGGCCGCATTTGTAAGCATAGAGAGGCCCACATGCCTTGAAAAAGAGAGAAAGGTTAAAATTGAGATAATGGAGCATTTTGAAAGTGTATAATTAGTTCTCATATTTGGACATTCATTTATTTTCTTACCAAAAAACCTCCTTTTGGATTAGTCACTAGAGTTGCACCAAGTGTCATATTCTCCTTTACTTCCACAACCGTAGGAATGGTAGTGTTATCTATAAACAGATCAAAAATGTAACTATGTAAAACCTGAAAACTTGATGTTAAATCAGTTGTTTTACGATATATTTATATTTTATCTCTTGCTATTTTTATTGTATTTTATTAATTGTTAGCTGCCCTGAGCTGCTTTGTCAGGAGGGGCAGGGTATAAATTTATTTTAATAAGATAAATTTTATTAAATTTGAGTTTATTTAAAATAAATTTAAATAAAATATGTCCCCTAATGCCTAATAGAAAGTTCCTAGCTATTAACAGAAATCACAGTTTATTCTGGTTCCATCAAGTATTGAAGTACTTCTCTTCCTCCCCCTTCCTCCATTATTAGGACTGTAATGAACAAGGAAAATGTTAAAGACTGGCTTTCATCCCAGAAAGCTTGTCTGGGTCATTGTCTCAAATAGTTTTCTTGAACTGCAAAAGAATGTGGAAACAGCAGTCAGATGAAAGCAGCAGATTACTGTTCACAGGATTTTGCTAATTTGAACAAACAAACAACTTCATGTACATATAACAACAGAATGGTAATGTTCAGATTCAATACAGTATCAAACTACATCAATAATGTGCTAAGGCTTTTGGGGAAGGAGGTGGAAAAGGAAACTAGGAAGTTCATGAGACAATAAATGTGGTAGTTCTCCTCTTTACATGAACTTCCTTTCTGTCAAAATTAATGACTACTTGATACTTACAAGAGCTATGCTTAAAACTTGGCTTGTTTAGGCTGGTATATGAATTTGTTTCAGCCCTGACCAGGTTGGACCACCTCTGAGGAATGAAGGACTGACCCAATCCCACTGAACTCAATGAAAAATGTACATTCATTGCTTTCAATGAGGTTTGAATCAAGCCCCAGAAGGATAAGCTATGAAAATTTATTCCTTGCTCCTTCTTTTGCGATTGTAAGCCAATCTGACAACCAGTGCTGATTCATAGACTTGGAGGATCGCTATGAGCATCCATCTGACCTACAAATAAACACAGACCATCAGGGCCAGCCTTAGAATTTGCATTGCAGGGCCCTAAAGGTAGTTGTGTTTGGGCCCTGCTGGGACAGAGTGGGTTCCCTACACCCTGCACTGCTGAAAACAAGGGCCCCTGCAGGGCCTCTGGAAAAAGCGGGGCCTAGGGTGGTTGCCCCAGGTTGCCCTGTGGTAAAGCTGGCCCTTTAGAACATAGAAATCCCATCGACAATTCCGTTTTCAAACTGACAGTGTTGTAACATGCTCGCTTTTCTGCAAAGAAATGGATTGAAATCACAACCACATTTTCACATTGGGCAGTGAAGAGCCTTCAGAAATAAGTTGCTACCCACAATCCAAATGGGCAAATGAGGTTTCAAAGGCTCTTTATGACACTATCAATGCCACAAAGCCTCTAATACCCTATAGCCCAAAGATTTACCTACATGAAAATTTAATTAGCCTTTGTTGTAAAGAATTTCCACACAAATGTTTAGTTAGGAAATTCCTAAGAGATTGGGTAATTTCAGACGTAATGAGACCACGGTCAACCACAGTGAATCCCCTGTGGTGGCCGTTTGTCCCATAACGTCTAAATGATTCCTGCCAGATGTTCACCACGGTGAATACCTGACGGGAATAAAAATAACCACAATTCCAGGGGTGTGGCCGGCCTCACCTCCGGAATCGTGGTTAGATTGACCACGATCCGGAATGGGCCAAAAGTTACATCTGTAACATTGGCCCATTCCGGATTGTGGCCCAGACTGTGATATGGGATCGGGCACAGTGGCTGGATTGGCCGGTGCGCTTGCCCGTCTCCTAGAGGGCGGGAGGCCGGGGGAGCGCAGGGTGTGTGTGTGTGCTGTGCGGCTGCACGTCGTGCTGTGCAGCCCCATCCACTCCCCGATCCCCGGTGAGAATCAGGCCGGCATGTCTAAAGGACGGCCAGCCTGATTCCTGACCGGGATCCGAAATGGATCCCAGTGTGTGATTCAGCGTGGCGGGCCTATGGGCCCATTACCTCTGAAATTACCCTTTATCTCCATGCAAGTTCTATACACAGATCAAGGACAGTATTCTGCTGTGCTGTCTCCTTCCTTACCTGACAAGTTTAGTTTTAGACAAGGTGAATGATTGTCCTTCCCCACAGGACACTTATAGACATCCCCTGTTCTTGTCCTGGGTTGACCAACTAATGGAGAACCAATAAGGACCCTGAAAATGAAATAAGCCATATGAATTTCCTTGATACAGCATAGATTTTTTTTCACTTTATTTCACTGGAAGATAAAAAACCCAAACTATTTACTAAATGAAATACAGTCAGTTGCATGAAGCTGTGCAAAAGTATACAGTGAGAAGTACATCCATGATATCCAGAATAGAGAAAAGTAGACATTTCCATCTTTTCCAGAAGAAGGAATACAGAAGGGGGAAATTATCTGTAGGGCTCTGTGTGTGTGTGTGTGTGTGTGTGTGTGTGTGTGTGTGTGTGTGTGTGTGTGTATGTGTGTGTTGCGTGTGCATATGCATGCACATGTGCACTCCAGTCTATGGATATACATTAGGGAGGAAAGGGAAAAAAGCATAAAATTAAATTTACTGGGGAACAGTTTTTAATAAACAGAAGAGTTCTGCATTACCAGAAGAGTTCTGTGATCTCTTTCTTCTGTGGTCTGGAACAGAATTCAAGCTCACACACAGAAGTCTGCTACAGGTAAAGCATTTGTAAACAGACTTTCTTACAGGAAATTAATTGGATTTTATCCCATTTGCGAATGACACAAAGTTATTCAAGGTAGTTAAAACACGAGCAGACTGAAGAATTGCAGGAAGATTTTGCAAGACGGGGAGACTAGGCAACTAAAAGACAGATTAATTTTAATGTCGACAAGAGCAAAGTGTTGCACATAGGGGAAAATAATCCAAACTATGGGTAAAAAGATATGTGCAGGTGGCAGTGTAGCTCCCTGGCCCTGCCCAGAAAACTGTGACTGCCACTCTACTGATTGCTGAGTGGCACAGAACAAACACGTCTGCTGCCGGGAGAGCCATCTCACTGCCTACACAACCTGGGGAGTGGGGGCAACACTGGAGAAGCTGTTAGGTTAGGACTCTTCGGCTTAGAGAAGAGATGACTAAGAGGGGATATGATCGAAATTTATAAAATCATGAATGGGGTGGAACAAGTAAATAGGGAGTTATTTACCCTTTCAAATAGTACTATGACTAGGGAACACTGTCACGGGTTGGAGGTCCGCACCCCCACTTTACCTGGTTTGAGTGACTCAGTTTCCCTTGCTCACAGCCCACTTGAATCAGTTTTCACTCTGGCTGATTCAATCCTGCAGCAGGGACAACTCCTTTGTCACCCAAGGCCCCGATCCTTCCCGTTTACAGACTCTTTATTCTCTGGGTTCGCAAGAGCTTGAAAGCCCTTGTTGCACACTTGTGTTCCAATGTTAGACACAGATACTTCTTCATAAAGATAAGAAGTCAGTTTATTGATTCACATAAGCCAGATAATTGATACAGAGTGGTATTAGAAATTAAAGGTAAATATAACGCATTCCTAACCTATACTGGCTGAGTTCCTAAATAAGCATCTTACCCTATAAAGTCCATTAGTTCTGGTTCCTCCTCAGCCACAGATGTAGGTGACTGGGTGCTGGTTCTTAGAGAGTTTTAATCAAAGTCCCCTCTCTCAGTTCATGGTTTAGCTCAGCCCTCCTGGCTACATGATATTGAGTGAGTTCCCAATAGTCACTGTCCCCTCTGGGGTACAACTCCTTATATCCTCAGGAGGAAACCTCTCGTATCTTCTTGAGGCTTCTAGAATTCCTTTTGTTCTCTCTATCAGCTTCCTGTGTCTCTTGCACGTAGGCAATGGCTGCCTGCATTAGCATTTTAAATATCTCTGGCCATCAGTCTGGGGTGAATCCACAAACTTTGTTTCCATTTCCTGAAGCTTCATCATGATTTGAGTTTTACAGGCCTCAATTGTAACATTACATACATGTTGAACCTTGTGCATTACATATTTACTAGACTTGTAGCCTACATGTAGGTCAGTATCACATGTGTGTGACCCTATGTTCCTCCATGACAAACACTCCATGAAACTAACTGGCAGCAGATTTAAAATTAATTAATTAATTAATTAATTAATTAATTACACACACACACACACACACACCCAATGCACAATTAACTTGTGGAATTTGTTGCCAGAGGAAGTGGTCAAGGCCAGTAGTATAGCTGGGTTGAAAAAGGATTAAGGATGGGCGAACAGATCGCGGTTCGGGTTCGGCTGTTTGGTTCAGCTGCATTCGGTTCGTCCATTCGGTTCAGCTGCATTCAGTTCGTCCATTCGGTTCAGCAGTTCGGTTAGTTCGCCGGGTTCGGGTTCGGCCGTTCGGTTCGGCCGTTTGGCTGTTCGGGAAATGTTGTTATGGGTGTTTTTGTTGTTTTTAAGTTTTTTTTGTTTTTGATTGGGTTTTATATGGTTTTCTTTTGTTTTTTCTTTGGTTTATTTGGTTTTTATATGGGGTTTTTAAATTTATTTTTTAATCTAATATTATATCTATCTATCTACACTAAATCTAACTGCTATTAACTATTCTAAATGCTATGAACTAAATGGATTATCTAATAAGTACACAGGCCTACTCCTACAAACACTAAAACTAAATCACTAACGCTATCTCTATCACTAAGCTAGCTCCTACAACTACTATCCCTAACCTATCTATCTATCTCTCTATATCTATATCTCTCTATCTCTCTATATATGGGATGGGGGGGGGGGAAATCACAAACACAAGGTTTCAGTTTAAGGTTTAAGTTTCATTTCAGTACAAAACTGAAATGAAACTTAAAGCAATCTAATAATCCTACTCAACGCCTGCTGTTCAGGAACAGTGACTAGCTCAGAAGGTGTTGGGAAGGGGGGAGGCAGATAGTTTCATTTCTTGTAAGCCTCTCCACCCCTGGTGCCTGGAAGTCTGCTCCTCAGTGACTAGTACTACCCCTCCCTGTCATGTTTGACCTTCCAGTGAACCTTTTTTTGCCCCCCAAACTCACCCGAACATGATCCGAACTGACCAAACTGTTCGGTCATTTTGACGTTCAGAATTGAGCTTGGTTTGGTCAGTTCGTGTTCGGAAGTTCGGTTCGGTCGTCCAAACAGGCCGAATTTGGGCCGAACTCTGAACTTCCGAACCGCGTTCGCCCATCCCTAAAAAGGATTGGTTAAGTTCTTGGAAGGAAGGTAGATCCATTAACAGCTATTAGCCAAGTAGGTTTATGGGATGTAACCTCTGACCATCAGGACTCGAGCTGGGAGTGAACAACAGGGAATGGCCCCATTATGACCTGTTGGGTACATGTCCCAAGTGACCAAGATTGGGCAGGATGCTGGGCTTGATGGACCATTGATCTGAACCAGTATGGCCTTTTTAATGTTTTTATCTCTACAGAGTCTGATAGTCATTTTAACAAATAAAATCATATTAATTTATTCTTACCCAGTGGTCTACAAATTCCCTGATTGGTACAATGTATGAATGTCATGCATAGCTTAGGCGCCACCAAAAAAAGACCACTCTGAACTAGGTAGGCAGGTAGTTAATTGGGGATTAATGCCACAGTGGCAATAAGTGCTATATTGTGCCAAACACAAGGTTAAAAGGAAGGAAGGAAAATGATAAAAATAAAGAGGTACATCAGTGCCAAAAACATGGTTAAAATGGGGTATTTCATGAAAAGAAACCTAAAGGAAGAGTGGAACCAACTGACAACCTTCAAAAGGGTAAAAAAAGCATTGAAAGCAGCCTCGTTGCCAAGAAATGTAAGCAGGCTGACCCCAGAAGGGTTGGGGTTAGAGCTGGAATGGGTAACACATTTGCTACCCATGGGTAATACCCACTTTTTTGGGTACTGCATCAGGTACTCAATGGGTAAGCACCCACTACGTACCCCAAAACCTGAAGACTCAGTAACGTCTGGTACCGATTTTTCAATTTTCTTATAACCAATCAGTATATCAGGTTGGAAAACTGAAAAAATGGTATGAAAAACCAAAAAAGTGGGACCAGAAGTCAACTTTCCAGGATGGAAAATAAAAAAATAGGCAATGGAAGTTGAAAAATCAGTACGGAAGTCTAAAAATTGGTACTGGAAGTTGATGTGCCGGGATGTTGCGTGCTTGAATCGGGTTGAAATCAGGTACCAATCAGTACCTGATGCTGTTGGGTTGATTCAGGTACTGAAAATTTGTTGTGTATACCCGTTTTTACAGGTATTTGTTTCAGCCCTAGTTAGGTTGGCTGCATAAAAACATGCGACGAGCATAAAAACATGTGTCACTCATCCCAAACATCCTGGCAGTGTGTTGGAAGCCTAGATTTAAAATCCGTAGACTCAGAACTAGAGGTGAGCATGAAATGCAGATCTGTGTTTAGATCTGAACATCAGGGATGTTTGAAATAAAGTGTTTAATATGGGACCCATGCAGATTTTCAAGCTCTGGAATTTGCTACTTGTTTCTTCCTTTTTCAAAACAGTATGCACCACAGAAGTAACCATACTATGCCTTCAAAGAGCTATCTACTTGGGAAAATCTTTACTTCTAGGATGGAGAAAGTTTCCAATGAACTAATTCAGTTCAAGGATGGCCCAAAGGCTTGGTTTCCCTCCACAGCCACTCTGACTAAATGTGACTGAATTGATAGTGTCAGTTCCCTTGCATCTGAACAGGGCACCTGATTACACAGCCGTCCTCTTTCCTCTGCAGTCACAAGGAGCTGGAAAGGGACCATTATGGCACTAGACTGATTAGGGAAGCCTAATATGGGAAATCTAGGATACAATGTTCAACCACAAAAGTATCATATGGGAAGCCCTCTCCTTCCAGCTCCAATATCCTGTGGAAAGGAAGAAGGTGTCAGATGAGGATTATCACAGTTGCCGTGAAGGTTGGGAGAAAGCCATAACATTGGCAATGAGTACCAAGCAGTTTCTGTCAACTTTTATCTAATGGTAATAGTACATTTTTCAATGCATTTTGCCTTTTCAGGAACTTAGTTGGTACATCTTGAGAGATTCTTGGGCATCATATGGTTCACCCTAGACAAACAGCATCATTCCTGGTCTGTCAAGGATCTCTGACAAGTTTAAGGAAGATCCTCTAATGAGCAGTGCTACATCTTCCCCATTCCTTACAGCCTTACTGAGCTAGCTGGGGATGGGAAACTGACCTGTGAGTGCCTGTGAGCATTTATTTATTTATTATAAAATTTGTATGGCACCCCCACCTGCTAAAAGCATCTCAGGGTGGCTAATAACATGTTAAAACAGCTTAAAATAAATAACAATAATAGAATTAAAACCCCACAATAAAAACAAATTACTCCCTACCCCACCCTAACCCAACCCACCCACCCCGTCTCTCTTTGGAAAGGCATGACAGAACAGCCAGGTATTTCAGCAGCCAGTGCAGAAAGCGAAGCACTGGTGTAATGTGCTCGCGTCTGCCTGTCCACGTTAGGAGATGAGCCACCAAGTTCTGCACCAGCTGTAGTCTCCGAACCAGCACCAAGGGTAGTCCCACATAGAGTGCATTACAGTAATTCAGTCTCGAGGTAATAAAAGCATGGACGATCGTGGCCAGATCAGAGTCTGAGACATACGGCCGAAGCCGATGTACCAGATGTAACTGGGCTGGAAGAAAAGGGGTTTCCAAGGTGGTGTGGCTTCGGACCTAGTTTCTCAAAGTTCTGGTTGCAACCCTAACTCAAGCCTAAAATTATTATTTAAAATGGCTTGGGAAGCAGAGTAGAGTAGATTTGAGACAATCCATTTTATAATACTTTGTACTTGTAGGTCCAATTCTGAGAAATGCTGGATCCACCTCTCTAAGGATGTAAATCCATAATGAAATCTCATGCTTATCTACCTTACAATTTTGCTGATTTCAAGGGGGTTACTCATGACGTAAGGAAATACCCATCAGGTGTCAAGCTGGCAGAAATCTGGCTCTTAATTATTTAATAAACAGAACAGTGGCAATTATGTGCAATCCTAATGTAAGCAATCAGTCATTTAATAGTTAATAATTTGAAAATGAATATGTTAAGTGGATAATAAACTCACCATTTCCCATCCTCATTTTCGTACTGTTGAACTGTGTACCCAAACATGTCCTCCACAGGACCAGTGAAGGTCATTGCATTTTTCACATCAACGTTGAACGAGACAGCGAGGTGAAGCAAAGCTTTAAGAAGAAAAGCACATAAAATGTTACATGGAGCAATGTGTATAGATGCATACAACAAGCAAAAACAATTCACAAAGCAAGATAATCCAAAGGCGTTGCGAGTCACATACCTGCTTGAGTTACCCTGAACCCTGTCTAGAGTGCGCATGTGAGTCTAGCAGCAATGCTATGAAACCTGATTCTTTAGCACAAGTTAAAGACTTGTGGCTTTAGCATTTATATTTAATTAATTTATTTATATGTATATTTATAATCTGCTTCCTCCTGCACAACGGCAGCTAGGGGCAGCGTACATCCTAATAATAAAATAACAATAAAATCATCTAAAATACTACAAAATAATTAAGATACAATACAAAAATATAAAAGTGAACACAGTGATTTCCAGGCAATAAAACAATAAAAACCCTCCCACTTCACCTCCCCCGCCCCCAAGGCCCGGTGGAACAGCCAGGTTTTACAGCATCTACAGAAAGAGGGGAGGTCTAGGGATACGTGGGCCTCCAGTGGGAGGGAATTCCACAGCTGAGGTGCAGCCACCGAGAGTGCCCTTTGTGCTATCGCCACCCGGCGTACCCAGGGGACCTCGAGCTGGGCATCCCCGACTGACCACAAAGGTCACGAAGGACCCCGGGGTCTGAGGCAGTCTCGCAGATAACCAAGACCCAAGCCATTTAGGGATTTATAGGTCATAACCAGCACCTTGAATTGGACCCAGTAGACAATAGGCAGCCAGTGCAGAGCGTGGAGCACAGGTGTAATGTGCTCATGGTGGCCTGCCCCTGTCAGGAGACAGCCCACCACATTCTGCACTAGCTGCAACCTCCAGACCGTCATCAGGGGAAGCCCCACGTAGAGTACATTGTAGTAGTCCAGTCGAGAGGTAACGAAAGCATGGATGATGGTGGCCAGATCCGAGTCAGAGACATACGGCCACAGCTGTTGCACCAGATGTAACTGGCAAAATGGTTCCTTCACCACAGCCTCCACCTGACAATCCAGGTGAAGCTGTGGGTCAAGGAGCACCCCCAGGCTATGAACCTGAGTGGTCAAAGGGAGGCAGACCCCGCCAATGATGGGAGCCACCACTCCCTCAGTCCTCCCCACCAACATCACCTCCATCTTGTCAGGATTCAGTTTCAGATGGCTCGTCCTCATCCAATCCCCCACAGTTGCCACATTGCATGCCAAAACCTCTCATGACCTCACCCAATGATTGCCTATACATGTTGAACAGGAGAAGGGATAGAATAGAACCCTGCAGGACTCCACACGTGAGATTCTGGGGAGATGATGTACATTCCCTGAAAACCACCTGCTGCGTTCTTCCTGCCAGAAATGAGTGAAACCATTCAAGAACAGTTCCATTCACCCCAGTCCAGTCCCGCAGCCTCGCCACCAACTACTCATGATCAACGGTATCAAACGCCGCCGACAGATCCAGTGAGATCAAAATTGTGGATCTGCCCTGGTCTAATTCACAGCGCGGGTCATCAACCAAGGCCACAAGTGCAGTCTCCATGCCAAACCCAGGGCGAAAGCCAGACTGTGAGGGATCAAGAAAACCGACTCAGTTCAGATGCTCCTGTAACCACCGGGCCACCACCCGTTCAATAACCTTCTCTAAAAAGGGAAGGTTAGAGACTGGCCGATAGTTGGCCGGGGAGTCAATGCTCAAGGACGGCTTTTTGAGCAGAGGCCGTACCACCACCTCTTTAAGACGACCTGGCACCCTTCCCTCCCTAAGGGAGGCATTGATCAACCCCACCAGCAAGGGCCCTAATGTCTCCCGGCTGGCCTTCACCAGCCAGGACAGGCATGGATCTATTCACAATAGGTGGCTCGGACTGTCCCATGAGCATCCGATGCATCAACAGGCGACACCCAATGAAACCGAACCCACAACCACCGACAGGACGGGGCTTCCTGTACCTCTGATTCGTCCACTGTCATTAATGCATCATGGAGATTGTGGTGAATCTGAGCAATTTTATCTGCGAAAAAGTCAGCAAACATGTCACAGTGGGCACTGGAAAATTCCAGTACCAGGTGGAGAGAGGCCGGACTGACCAACCTCTGAATCTGCACCACCCAGAAAAGCTTTGCTGGACGTGACTTTGCAGACGCAATAAGGGTAGCAAAGAACTCTTTCTTTGCTACCTGTGTTGGAACAGCATACGCTCTTAAACTGGGCTTATGCTGCAATCGGTCAGTTTCAGCACGAGTTCGACGCCACCGTCGCTCCAACCATTGCTCCATTTGAGATCATTGGTTCAGTCTCCAGCTGAGGTAACCAAGATGGCAGTCCTCACATGAAGTAGGGCTGGGTGAACGCGGTTCGGAAGTTCGGAGTTTGGACCGAACTCAATCAGTTTGGTCTACCGACCCGAACTTCCGAACCGAACCGAATTTTCGAACCGAACCGAATGTCTGAACTCAGCTCTGTTCACCCATCCCTAAAATATAATATTCCATTTAGTTCAATGGGGTTTAAGTTCGGAGTTCAGACCGAACTTGAATAGTTCAGTCGACCGAACCGAACTTCCGAATCGAACTTCTGAACCGAACCAAATTTCCGAACTGAACCGAACCGAATTTCCGAAATCAGTTCTGTTCGCCCATCCCTAACATGAAGACCCACCACATCTTTGATTGAAATTTCAGATCTAAAAGTTAGCCGTAGCCATCCTGGCAGAAGCAAAATTATTATCTGTAGATGGATAATACTGAATAGATTTAAAACTAAAAGATGTTAATTTTCAAATTTTAGACTCTGTAGACACGAATGATTAATAGGGATGTGCGAACAGAACACGGTTTGGATGTTTGGACGTTCGGTCGTTTGGTTCGAAACTCGAGTTCGGGTTCAGCTGTTCAGTTCGGTGGAGTTCGTTTTGGCCGAACATCCGAAAATAGTGCTTTCGATACTGAAATTGATACTGAATTCAAAGATTTTTTTCAGTATCATTTGGCCCTGGGACCACCCCTGGTCTCCACCCCTGGTGCCAGGAAGTCTGCTGCTCAGCTGCTTCCCCCTTCCAGTCACATTTTTCCTGCCCAAAGTCACATTTTTCCTGCCCCCGAACTCATCCCAACTCACCCGAACATGACTGAACTGTTCGGCTCTTTTCGAGTTTGGCTTGGACGTTCAGTTCTGACGTCCGAACAGACCAAGTTTGGCCGAACTCCGAACAGCGTTCGCACATCCCTAATGATTAATCTTTTAAACAAAATATATTAGCAATCCCATCTCTGCAGCATCCTATGGCCTGACCTGCTTTGTAGAGCTGAAACAAAACAGTTGGACAAAACACAGTTATACAAAACATAGTTCTTGAATGAGTAAATCCACATCTGGAATACTGTGTTCAGCTCTGGTCACCAGTGTTCAAGAAGAATGAACTTAAACTAGAACAAGTGCAATGAAGAGTTACCGGGGTGAGAGCGTGGCTTATTCAGTCTATTCAAAGGAAAGCTGAGAGGAGATATAATCCCATTGTACAAATACATCAGCGGAGTTAATACAATAGACGGGGAAAATTTGTTCAAACTAAAGGCGATCATGGGTATAAATACTAAGGCCCTTTTCACATGGGTCGCGGTGGGTGCGGAGATGAGTGGGTGGCATAGTGGGTACGGAGATGAGTGGGGGTGCATTCCCACGGACACCCACCTACCTCCACACATGAAACATTGGCGCCTGTTGCTCCGTGCATGGGTGATGGGTGGAGGTGGGTGGAGCACAGGAGAATGCACCCCCCCCACCCACGCCCACGGTGTCCCCAAGGGCACCCACCCATCCCACCCGCACAAGTATGAGGGGGTGGTGGTGGAGGGGCACCCGTGTGAAAAGGGCCTAAGATACAAGCTGGCTATAAATAAATTTAGGCTAGAAATTAAAAGGTTTTTAACCAGCAGTGAACTACTGGAATAAACTCCTAGGTGCAGTTATGCGAGCAAAGAATCGGAATAGAGCTGGATAAATTTATGACCCAATTTGTGAAGGATTTTTCTATTTGATGCTACAGGAGGAATTCCTCCCCTCCGCCACCTCCTCCAAGAATACATTTTGGATTTTTTATTTCTTCCTGAAGCATCAAATTTGTCTACAGTTGTCTGCAGATGGGACTGATGAGGCATCCTGAAGCCTGGGTACTATAATTGCTGGTGGGGCCTGAACACATGCAGAGTCTAACTGATTGCCATATTTGGGGTCAGGAAGGAACTTTCCCTCAGAGCAGATTGGCAGTGAGTCGACTCCTGAGGGTTTGGTTTTTTTTGCCTTCCCCTGCAGCATGGTTGTGGCTCACCTATTTGAGGCATCTGAATCTTTCTTTTTCTAAAAATACTCCCTGTTATTTCAGGCATTGGTGTGCTCTGGTTGGCCCTGGTCTCTACTTGTAACAATGAAGCGTCTATTAATTATTGGATGAATTTTTCTGTGCAGATAGTTGGGGTGTGGCAGGTCCTGCAGTGGTGCAGGGGGCTAGACTAGATGACCCTTGAGTTACCTTCCAGTCTTGTGACTCTCTGACTCTGAGTGGACTAGACTCAGATTAAAGATCCTTCTTCTATCTTTTAATGTTGTTTGCTCCAGGAAAGCTAATAATGTTCACATCTTAAACATAATTTTTGACACTGATTGATCAGGCTTAAACAGAAGTCCTGATATTACAAATCTAGATGAGGATTTTTACCTTGATGATCCACACATCTGTAACATGCTGGACTATTCCAACAATTTAATACAAGTGACTAAGGTCGCTTTTAGACGAGTGTGGTACAGGTTCACATGGCTTTTAAAAATCCCACAGGCAGGGATTAAACAAGACATTTCACATGTTAAAGCTAGTCATGCATTCTTTTAAAACCATGAAATAAATACCCTGACATCAAGGTATTTAGTTTACGGTTTTAAAAGAACACATGACCGGCTTTAACGTGCAAAATGTCTTGTCTAATCCCCTCCCACGGGATTTTTCAAAGTCACATGAGCATGCCACGCTTGTCTAAAAGCAGCCTTATTTCAACTGGAGTTTGGTTTATTCTTTCGTTCATTCATTCAATACCATTCAGTATCCCACTTTCATTTTGGCACCATTGTGTTTCTGTGTTTAAAAGCCATATTTTTATTTTGAATAGTTCTTCATCTGCTTAAAGCCAGGAACAGAAGCTTGGCTTATTTTAATTAGGCTTCCTTACCCATTTTCCTAAGTCTCAAAATGAAGCTACACAACATGTCCTCCTCCATCGTTATTATATTATACCTGCTTTTCAAACAAACCTGCTTTTCAAACAAACTTCCAATTTTATGCATTTAAAGTTATGCATGTTCAACCAAGTTAAGTTTTAAAGTGCTGGAAGAAAATGCTTTTCTTGTAACATAGTAATGCACAGCTCTATCTGCCATATGTACTATCTTATCTTTATTACTATCAAAACAGAATGGCCCAATTTTTGGTACATGTAAATAGTTTGTCATGAAACTAGATGAAGCCCCCTTCATCCATGATCTCTTCCTCTCTCACCCCTTTCAACTCCTTGCTCTTACAGAAACCTGGATCTCACCCTCCAACTCTGTTACCCCAGTCACTCAATGCTCGGGGGGCCTTTCGTTCTCTCACCGACCCCGCCCTGAGGGCCAAGGGGGTGTTGTGTGTTTCCTCCTTGCCAATCCATGTCAATTCCAAACCCTTTCCCCTCCTCCCTCCCTCTCCTTCCCTTCCTTTGAAGCCCATTCTGTGTGTTTATACTCCACCCTACACCTTTGTGTTGCGATCATCTACCGCCTCCCGGGTTCCCTCTCCTCTTTTCTCCCAGACTTTGAATCCTGGCTCACCTTCTTCCTCTCTATTGACACCCCCGCTCTCATTCTCGGTGATTTCAACATTCATGTCGACACACCTTCCATGCCCTCTATCTCCCGCTTTCTCTCCCTGACCTCCTCCTTTGATCTCCGACTCTGGACCGACTCCCCCACCCATACCGACGGCCACTCCCTCGAACTCATTTTCTCACAAAATTGCTCTCTTGCTCTTGCTGACCTCTCCTTTGATCCCTGCCATAATTCTGATCACTTCCTCGCCTCCTTCAGTCTCTCAAACCAACCCCCCCTCCTCCCCGTCTCCACGGCCCTTCCTCAATATGCAGGCCATTACCCCCCATGGAGTTTGCCTCCTCTCTATCCCCCCACCTCCCCTCTGTTTTCTCCTCCTCCTCCTCCCCGACTCTGCCATCTCTTCTCTCAACACCTCTCTCTCCTCAACCCTTGACTCTCTTGCCCCCCTCTCTTCCCGCCCCGTCCGGCCTCAAAACCTCTGCCCCTGGCTCACCCCTAACATCCGCTACCTCCACTCCTGCACCCGGGCTGCCAAACACCTCTTGTGCAAATCGCACTCCCTCCCTGACTTCCTCCACTACAAATTCTCCCTCTCCTCCCACTCCTCGGCTATCTCCCTGGCTAGACAACACTATTATGCCTCCAGGATCAAATCTTTCTCTCACGACCCTCACCGCCTCTTCTCTACTTTCGACTCCCTTCTTAAACTCCCCTGCCCTCCTCCGCCCTCTTCCTTTGCTGCTCAGGATCTTGCATCATTCTTCACCTCAAAGATTGACAAGATCCATCAGGACATTGCCTCCCACCCACCTCCTCCTCCCGCTCCCGTACCGCCCCCTCCCCATCCCTCCTCACATCCTTCTCTGTTCTTGGCCCTCTCCTCTCCTCTATTTACACCCTGTCCCTTGGCAAACTTATTGCCTCCCAAGGATTCCAATATCATCTCTATGTTGATGACACCCAACTCTATCTTTCTACCCCCTCTCTCTCTCTCCTCTTCTGTCCGCTCATGCCTCGTCAACTGCCTCTCTGATATCTCCGCCTGGATGTCCCTACATCAACTCAAGTTCAACATGGCCAAGACCGAACTGCCCATTTTTCCTCCCTCCTCTTCCTCTCCCTCTAACCTGCCTCTAACCTGCATTGATGGAGTCACTATCCATCCTGTTCTCCAAGCCCGTAGTTTGGGCTTCATCTTTGACATGCACCTCTCTTTTAAACCTTACATTGACTCTGTTGCCAAATCCTGC
>QEPC01012145.1:86682-96934 GCA_003113815.1 Sphenodon punctatus | reverse complement strand
CAACGAAGCTCCCCCTTACCTCTCGGACCTAATCTCCCTACACACTCCTGCACGCACTCTCCGCTCTTCCTCTGTCCCCTCCCTCACTCTCCCTCATTTCTCCTGCTCACCTAACCGCCTTCAACCCTTCTCTCTCGCTGCCCTCCATGCCTGGAACTCCCTCCCTACCCACATCTGCCTTGCCCCCTTCCTCCGCTCCTTCAAATCCCTCCTCAAGACCCATTTTTTCCTCGCCGCCTTTCCCAATGCCTGCTAGTCGTTCCCCTTATGCTTACTGTCTGCCCTCCTCTGCAGACTGCTGCAACCATCCTGATTGTAACCAAGCCAAGCACACACACCTGAGACTTTGCATCTGCCTGAATGTTTGTTTGTCTTCTCTCCTGTCTCTCCCACTGTCCCCTCTCCTTGTCTTTTAGATTGTAAGCCACAGGCAGGGACCACGTCTATTTCTATGTTATGTACAGCGCCAGGCACATGACTGGCACTATATAAATGTTTATAATAATAATAATAATAATAATAATAAACTGGGTGCTTTTATGTGTGAGCCAGAGCCCTGGAATGGGCACGTGAGTGACCCAGACTAGAGCCGCACGCACCAATGGGTTTGACTGTGTTCAGACAGACAGCCTGGCGGGTGGGTGAACTGAGCATTCAGGCAGCAAACACGCCTTCACCCTTCCCTGGGAAAGGGTAGGAATGCATGGATAGGTGAGCCAACCCCATGCTCCGTCCCCACGGATTGCTCAGGTAACCATGGGAGTGGGATGTGGTATCAGCAACTGCTTTGGCCATTTAGTCCGCCGGCATCTATGATCTGGACAGAATCATGTTTGGCCAGGGCTTGTCAACCTGTTTAGACAGACAGGGTTCCATGTTTGCCTGTTTCCACAGGTTTGGCCAGCTCCTTTGGTGAGATGTGCTCCGGGATCTTCCGAAGTGCCGCCTTAGGGGCTGCCCTAGAGCAGCCACCACCTGCTCCACTTTGCACATCCAATGGTCACTCTTCAAATGGACAGGCCAACACAGGGGTGAAGTGGGTTGGTGCTGGAAAAAGTGGAGATTCTGTTTACAGTCACTGTTTTCTTGGATCTTTTTGAGCACCACCAAGATGCCAATCTTTTGCCATCTGGAGAAATCAGAAGCTAAGTGTGGGAAGTCACTTCCTCACACTTAAGAAGTTGATAGCTCAGTTCACATTAGCTTTAATTGTGGAGGGCTATGCCCTTAAAATGCCTGCTGTGTTAAGCTGGTATCACTATATGTGCATTCAGCTGTTCAGAAGACTTTTTCAGTTTTATTATTAAAGTTGATTAGTTAAGGCCATTACACATGTGAATGTGTGTTCAACTACATAAACATCATAGCTTTAACCAGACAAAAACAGTGGAGCTTGAAACACCATCTGGAAATAATGATGTCTAAATCTGTGAAACTCATTGGGCAAGGCAACTGTAAATGAGAAACATAACACATTTTGGGGGTAGCAGCTTTTTTCCAGTGGACTGCTTTCAACCCCTAAACACTAGCAAGAATTTGAGGACAATCATTCATTCATACTTTCAGATTCCCAAACTGAATCTGGGATGAAGCATATAAAAAACAAACACTGTTCAGAGAATTTGAAACAGGAAATAAACCAGAAATGCACCCCCTCCCCCAAAATATAGTCTACTTTCAGTGCAGCAGCATCAGGGCCGGCCTTACCCTAAGCAGGACCCAGGGTGGAAAAAAAATGCAGGGCCCCATATCTACTTGGGCCCCCATAGCTAACCCTATAGCTACCTAGGCCTAGGCTCGGGGATGAGCAGAGGGGCACTCCCCTCTGCCCATCCCCAAGTCTGAGTGGCCATTCAGATTGCAGCAACCGAATTGTATCACTTACCTGATCCGCTGCTGGTGCCACCATTGCTGCCTCCGGGCTGGGCCCCGTGCCAGAATCAACCCTCCCCCCTCCACTGCCTGGCACAGTCTCAGCCAGGGGAAATGAGGGAGAGAGAGGCAGAGGCCCCACCTCTCCCTCATTCCCCCTGGCTGAAACAGCCAGGCAGGCAGCAGAGGGGGCCAGTGGCATGAGGGAGAGGTGGGGCCTCTGCCTTCTCTGTCACGTCCGGTGGAAGTGAGAGAAGAAGCAGAGGCCCCACCTCTTCCTCACTCCGTGGGTGCCCCCCCCACCTGTCAGTCTCTCGGCCAGGAGAAATGAGGGAGAGGCGAGGTCTCTGCTTCTCTCTCCCTCATTTCCCCTGGCCGAAACTGTACCAGGCAGTGAAGGAGGGGGCATGGAGTGTGGGAGGGGCGGGGCCTCTGCCTCTCCCTCACTCCTGCTGCCTTCCCCCCACCAGCCTGGACCCAATTTTTTTTTAAAAAAATCAAAGTTAAACCCAAACCCACGGGGCCCCCCAAGCACGGGGCCCTGGGCAGCTGCCCCTAGCTGCCTCATGGTAAGGCCGTCCCTCGAGCAGCATAAATTCACAGCATATGCTCTACTGAAATCTGCTCTTAGAGTGGTGTGCAAGTAAAAGATTAGCCTAAATGAAACAGGAGGAATTATATATATTTAGATGGTTTTATTAAGCATAACACACATTTAACCATGGCTGTATTGGCTTTCATCTTTTTTGGGGGTGGGGGGCAGAGAGTATTCTTAGGAGAAGGGATGGGAGGAGCACTGTGTCCTGGGGGCAGTGGTCCCTGGGAAGAGGAGGCATAGCAATGTAAGCAAGGACCTGTTAAGGACCTGTTAAACTAAACTAAACTGCCTAACTGAGTCAGACCAATGGTCCATCTTAGCCCAGTATTGTCACAACCTGACATGGCAGCAGGGGTTTCAAATTCAGGTCCAAATCTGGCTCTTCAGGGTCTCTGGCAGAGGCCCTTCTGGTGTGCTACCTGAGACTCCTCCAGGTCCCCAGCAGAGGCCTCCCCCAGGTATCCTGAAGTTGAGATGCTGGGGATTGAACCTGGGACCTTGTACATGCAATACACGTNGTGCTGCCAGAGGTCCTGAGGTGGAGATGCTTGAGACTGAACCTGGGACCTTATACATGCAAAGCATGTGCTCTTACCACTTGAGCTATACCCCCCCCCCCCCTTCTTTAAGGAAGTTCTGGTGCAATTACTCATTTCTATAGCACTGCTAGGTGTACACAGGACTTTACAGTCAAAGATTTTCAGACATGTCTCTACCTAGTGGGCTCACAATCTATGATGGATATGCGTGAGGGGATCACAGGGACAGACAGAAACGTATTCCCATTTTACAAATGGAGAACTGAAGCTGAGAGGTTATGACTCAAGGCCACCCAGTGAGTTCATAGGGAGAGCAGGATTCAAACCCTGGCTTCCCAGGTCCAACTTCAGCACGTTATCCACTACACTACACTGGCTCTCACCGCACTGGCTCCACACTGCAATGAAGAATCAAGAAGATCTTAGAGGTGTGTATTCGCTTTCATTTTAATTTTTTTTTAATTTAAATCATTCATTTTCGTAAATATCAAAATATCATTTTTGTTTTTGCTTTTGTTTTTGCTTTCTCTAGATTTCAATGGAAAAACACTTTTGACTAACTTTTTTTGCTTTTCATTATATTTTAATGAAACGTGGAGAGGCTGTATCGCCAATGGAAGGAATTATGAGTGCAAAATTTCAGAAAGATTGGATAAAGGAATTTGATTTTGTAAGCAGTTGAATTATGTTATTTTGCAACAATCTGCATATACATTCCTGGCTGTACCTTCTTTATCTTCCATCTAATGTGGATGAATCTTGGTAAGGTTATACTGCTCTCTAACCTTACTATCTATGCCAGCTTTCAGAAGGATTGGATAAAGGGTCCTGGTGGTATAAGCAATTCACTTATAAATGTAACATCTTTATAGTCCAACCACTGTACATGAAAGTTGGCAGGGCTGTATATCACACCTTCAGGATCATCTCTGCCAAATACTGGAAAGTTGTGATAAAGGGTCCCAATTTTACAAACCTGCACATTATATGCAGCTAATGAGCCTATGCCAGGGATTCTCTTAGGTGTCACTGTGGTATAAGGTCTGTTTGTGATGCCAATCGTTGTGTTTTTATTAATGTACTTTGTAAGCTGCCCCGAGCTGCTCTGTGAGCAGGAGGGGGTGGGGTAGAAAAATGGTTAAATAAATAAATAAGTAAATAAACAAACAGTTGCTCAGCAGAAATATCAACCAAATATCCTCATTCTGTGCTGTGAGCACCCCAGCTTCTCTCCACCACTTGTTACTGGGAAGTTGGAAGCATCTGTTTAGGAAAAATGTCCTCTGTCACAGTGCTGCAGGATGTGATTGTGATGATAATTAGCCATCCTAGATGTGTAAACTGTGTCTCCTGATTTCTGGGATGCTATCTCCAAAGTCCCAGTTATGTCACCTCTATGCCCACCTCAGGGCTGCCCCCTATGCCCGCCTTGAAGCCACCACCAATTGGTCCCGTAAAGCTGGACACATGCAGTAATTGGCCAGTGAATGTGTTTGTCAGTCTGTTGGGTTTCTCCCCATCCTCCCTCCTACAGCCTCCCTCCCTCTTCCATGCCAGGTGCCTGCCTCTGACTGGCACTGTATGTGCTGCTATTTATCTGAATAATGGACTTTAAGGAGACAACTTCTATTGCTTTTAAAATTGTGGCCCTTTATCAAATTGTCCTGTAGTCTGGCAGAGATGACAGGGCAGGTGTGGGATACTTTTCTGCCAAATGCCTTATAAATAGGATGTAATATAACAATGTTACAGTTAGAATATATTTTCAAGTTAATGGTTTATAACATTTATCCAATCTTTATGACATTTGTCAGGATTGGTAATCTTTGGAAGCTTCATAAAGTGCAGGTAAAACAGTGCAGGTAAAACAGGAAACCAGTCAGGAACCAACAAGCAGGTGAAGTGAAGAGCAGGGCAGGAATCAAGAGGTGAGATCTTTGGTTACAACAATGGGACAGGATATCATCTGATTGCTCAAAGCAGGGTATAGGTCACAAACAGCCAATCAAGGAGGCAGTAGGTGAGAGTTCAGCAGAGCTGAGCTTCCAGGGTTCATAAAGCTGCAGATCGGCTCTGTGGCAGCATAGTTAAAAGTTCCCACACAGGAACCCAAGAATGTTTCCACATGTTCCCCACACCTGTAGCAAGGGAATGGAGAGAAATACTTGCTGACTGACATGTGGTGCTAGAGATGCCTGGGAGCAGCCACCGCTCTCTTGGCAGCTTTTCTAGCTGTGGCTGTTGCTAGCAGAGTGCTCCTGATCTGTCAACAGAAGATCCAGTCAGGAGAAGACCACTGAGCTGCTTTCACACATTACAAGATGGGCTATTATAATAACGTGAGATAATATCAGGTATTATAATTCCACAATATTTGTAACATGTAAATGGATTTTCCCCCTTTTATGCTGCAAGATCTCAGGTCATTGTAAAAACCACATTTGGTGGCTCTTACAATGGGCCTTTTTAGACAATGGGTGCTTTTTCTCTTGCACTGCAGATTCTGCAAGAAACAAAGTCGCATGTGGGAGGGATGGGGGAGGGTTAGACATTCCTCTAATTCTGGGAGTCAGTCGGCACCATTGAAAACAGTGCATGGAACAGTGCATTGAAAACTAATGCATGGACAGAGATCTGGACTTATGAAACCCTATTATTGAGGTTTCATAAGTCCAGATCTCCATTCATGTACGAGTGCGCTGTTTTCAATGGCACTGAATGACTTCCGGAATTGGAGGGATAGGGGGGAATGGGGATGTCTAATCCCTCCCCCCAATATGACTTTGTTTCTCATGGACATTGCAGCTTGCAAGAAAAAAACGCTTGTCTAAAAATGCCCAACAACCCAAGATCTCGCAGCATAAAAAGGGAATAGTGCATTCACATATTACATAAATTGCAGAATTATAATACCTGGTATTATCTCAAGTTATTATAATATCCCATTTTGTAATGTATGAAAGCAGGAGATGCTGCTTATAGACTGGAATAGCCCCTCCTACCTTGACTGCTGTGGGTGGGAGGGGCGGTCTGTTCATCAGCTATTTAGCAGGGGAAAAACCAGTCCCTCCCATTCTACGTGGGCAGGTCTATCCTGTTCTCTGCTGATCAGCTGTTTGGAGGCACTTGCAGCACTGCAGGGTGGATGGGCAAGGCCTGCTCCCTGATTATTAGCTGTTAAATGGTGAGCAGACTAGCCCCTCCCTCCTAATCCTCCAGAGCAACCGCAGGTGACTCAGTGAGCCAGTTCTGCAGGTTACACTGACTCCAATTTTCTCTGGAGCAGTCATCCAGGTTGGGCTTATAGCCAAACTCATGCTGTGTGCTTCAATGAACACACAAATGTATTATTATTATTATAAACATTTGTATAGCACCAGCCGTGTACCTGGTGCTTTACAGAACAAAGATAAAGACGCAATCCCTGCCTACGGCTTACAATCTAAAAAGACAAGGAGGGGGCGACAAGGAGAGGGGACAAGGGGAAGACAAGGGAGAAGCAAATAAACATGCAAGCGGCTGCGAAGTCTCAGGTGTGCGTGCTTCGCTTGGTTACATGTGGAACAAATAGAGAGTTGTTGGCTTCCCTCTCTAGAACTAGGGGATACTCTAGGAAACTAAATGGCTGCAGATTTAAAGCAACAAATAAAACCAAAAAAGGGAAAAAGAAGAGGGAAGTACTTTTTTACTCCACATAAAAATAACTTGGAGAACCTCTTGCTGGAGGATGTTGGAAAGGCCAAGAGTGCTTTAAAAAAGGGATTGGATGAGATCTTCGAGCCGGGGTGAGGAACCTTAGGCCCAGGGGCCAAATTCAGGTCATGGCTAGTTTTTTCATCCCACTGCATTCCAGTTTCTGGATCTGACCCTGAGATCCCGTTCATACCCCCAAGCACGGAAAGATTGTGCTCAGGGGAAGGGAGCAGAGATGAGGGCAGGCACAGAAGGAGGGGTGACGGAGCCATGATTTGGACCCTCCTCTTCTTGAGAGCACCCTTTAAGCACTTCTGCCCCAAACGTCTCTGCAGCCTTCGGAACTTGTACTAATTTCCAAAGTGGCCCCTGGGAGGGAAAAATCTGCCCATCCCTGTCTTGGAGGATAGGTCTCTAAATGACTATTAGTCAAGCTGGTCAGGGACAAGATATCAGACTGGTGGGAGGGAACAGCAGGGAATGGTTCACTCCATTGTGATCTGTTGGGGAACTCATCCAAAGCAACCGAGAATGGCCACTGTTGGGAGACAGGATGGACCATTGGTCTGAGCCAGCCTGGCCCTGGCTATGCATCATCCTTGTAATTCTAACCCCGTTGGAGTCCTCTGCTACATCAGAGTGGCAGAAAGAGAGACGGATGTCACAGGGATAGGGTGCTCACTTGAGAGACCCGAGTAGGAGTCCTTTCTCTGCCACCGATTTCATTTTGGCCTTGGGCAAGTCAAATCGTCTCCCTGGGTGTTTTGAAAGGTAGTATATTTTTTACCCAAACTATGGGTGAAAACAGACATGTAAAAAATGTGGGACCACCCCAGGTATGAGGACCAAAGGTCTTTCTTGAAACTGACCCAGAGTCTCAGGTACATAATGGGTGTGGGTGTTACCAAACATAACATTACCCACTCATTTGGGTGGCAAATATGCCGTATGCTGATATGTCTCTTCACAACATGCTATACTGTTTGCTGTTCAATCAATTACTCTTCGTTGTTCACCAACAAATGTTGTGGGTACATGAGGAGCAACTCCTTGTCCGTAGCTGCTGTTATATCTGGTAACAGTGGCTATAGCCACGGGCATTGGGGTGGTCCTGGGAGGTGAGGGGCAGGACTTACTTTTGTAGGCTCCTTGAGCAGCAGTGGCAGTGGGGTCTCAGGATCCGCAGTGGTGGGGACATCAGCATCAAGTTTCAAGCCCGCTGTTGCTGCTGCTCCTGCCACCGCCACCACCAGCAATAGTGCTCGTGCACACAAGACATACTAAATGCCCACACTCAGCCACTCCTTCTATCAGGTAGCCACTGACATATGCAGCGGCAACCTGATAGTGTATAACGGTCTGGACAACTGGAAACACTGGATGGATTTTCTCCATATTTTCCATTACATCTGGCGACACCCAGTGTCTCTGTGCACACCTCCCAATCCTTTTGCCTTTGCTTCTCCTTTCAACTCCTCCTGTTTGTGTGCCTTCTTTCATATTGCCCTCTGTGTTTCTAACCCACCACTTCATCTCTGACAAGTGCCCCTCCCTCTTTTGACCTGAGTACTGAGATGGCCCTTTCCCAATGTAGCTTCTTATTAGACTTGATTCTCACATGAGCCTGTGAGTTGGGGGGAAATTATTCCCTTTTAAAGAGGCAGAACTGAAGCACAGGACAGATTAACTACTTTGCCCAATGTCATACAAGAAAATCTTTTGCAGAGATAGGAATCAAAGTAACGCCTCCCAACTCTTAGTACAGTGAAATTTTCTCCAAGCCTTAATTATGTGTACTTTATATGATAGCATTCCTAAATCAAAAACCTACTGAACTTGCTGGGGCTGTTTCCACTGATTTTGTAGCCTATTTCAGTTCATAAACACATAAGGATACAATAAAATGCCAGAAAAAAACTTACAAGCCATTCCAGATCAGAGAGTTGAGCAAAACAACATAAAACATTTTGATTTTACAAGTTTCAGTACTGAAGCTATACTATTCTGCAATCTTTGATCATTTTCCCAGTTAACACAATAATTAAATTATATTAATTTGAATTTCACAACCATAAAGTCGCTGGGAGCTTTAAAAATAATGTATAAATGGGCTTAGAAAAAAATATTTCTGAAACAAATAGTTTTTGAAAATGGTTTCATTTCTTCTTTCTCTACCAGTGTAACCTATTGCTAGAGGCATCTTTTTCTGACAGGTAGTGTGATCACACACCAAATTGCATCAGCCACTGCAGATGCAGTGTCATTTAAACATACTCTGTTCATATTTGCCTTGATGTTTTATTTTCCCCATCTTTGGAGCCCAGTTTTTCCTCACAGCTGCCAACCCTAAGGGAGCTCTCCAAACGTTTGGCTCTAAGGCTACAGATACTGGCTCCTTATTTGGAGGTGGAGTGTTTCTCCCTGATCAGTATCCAATATGTAAAGCTTTACACAGCTGTCCAGTCTGGCTCCCTCCCCATATAGAATAATCAATTGAGGGTCTAGGCAAATCCTAGCAGGGGGTGGAATACTCTTTGACTGATTAACAGCCAGTTGGGAAACATCTTAAAGGGCTAGCTGCTACAGCCTCATGAAACAACTCCTGGAATTCGTAACTATGTAGAATCTCCCCTCCTTGTTAATGCAAATCAGGTGTTGGGAGAAAAACAACCACTTTTAAGATCAGATGGTACCCCTAATTGTGGGGAAGCCTCCCAGAGTAGAAACAGATTGGAACATTTCAACATGTCCAGCCACCATCACCAAGAACAGCTGACAATTCAAAACACAGCAGACATGTCATCAGTCCACACTACTCACTAGGCCAGCGTTACCAACTTGCATCTTTTCTTTCTGCAGAATCTCTCATCAGAAACCAACTGCCACTTTACCCCTTTTCTTGAAGCTTGCTCTTTGCAAACAGGATCCCATGGTTGCCCTTGACAATTCAGGCAGCCTAGTACTGGATCTCCACAAACAGTTACCTCCTCCAGAAGTCTGACAGACACACTTTCTGTCTTGTTAAGAAAGGTGTCCTGTCTAATAGTAACATATTATCCTTGAGAGTTTCAGGGGACATAAGGCATCAGGGATGTGTGAACAGAATGTGGTTTGGATGTTCGGCTGTTCAGCCCAAAAACTTAGTTCGGGTTCATGGGTTTGGTCCCGTGGAGTTCGGACTCCCCAAATGTTCAGAAAGTTCAGCCACCTGGAGGCTTGGGGTGCTCCAGGGGTGCCCGTGGGGTCATGGCAGGCCATTGGAGACACAGCAGCAGCAACAGCAGAGACCAGGAAGGCTTGGGGCTTGGCACCCCAGGTTGCCCAGGCAGGCAAGCTTGGCACTTGGCCCCTGGGGGTGCCTGTGGGGGCATGGCTGGCCATCTGAGACCCAGTGGCAGCAGCAGCAGACATTGGATTGCCCGGGCACAGAACCTATGGCACAGCAGAGGCAACAGAAGTGGACATTGGATTGCCCGGGCACAGAACCCATGGCACAGCAGAGGCAGCAGAAGCAGACATTGGATTGCTGGGGCACAGAACCCATGGCACA
>QEPC01012145.1:26090-43657 GCA_003113815.1 Sphenodon punctatus | reverse complement strand
GAGAGGGCCAAGGACAGAACCTTGGGGGACCCCAACCGAGAGGGGAAGGGAGGGGGAGGTCGACTCAGGGAGGGAGACATTAAAGGAGTAGTCAGAGAGGTAGGAGGAGAACCAGTCAAGGACAGAGCTGCGGAAGCCCAAAGAGTAAAGCGAGTCCAAGAGGACTCTTTGTAAAGCACCAGGTACATCACTGGTGCTATATAAATGCTTATAATAATAATATTTTAAATGATTTATGAATAAGAGGCCCCATGAACTAATCACACAAACTAAAGCTGCAGGATCAGTCCATCAACCAAATAATGGGTATTTTCAGAAGTGACGCTAACATGCTTAGACCCAATTGAAGGTAACGGCTGCCCCTGCCCCCCGAGTAGGCCGGTACCCAGAACAGACATGACGGTGTGCCCTACCACACTTTACCCTGAACCGTGGTAGCGCTCACCACCAGCTGTTCCTTGCAATTTTCTGAGACCACAACCGGTGGTAACTGCTACCACGGTTCAGGGCAAAACGTGGTGAACATCTGTCAGCCACCGAACAGAAGTGACAGTGGTTGTGACCCCAGGGTGGGTTTAAGTGTGGTAAAGTGTGGCTAAGCATGGTAATGTCACTTCTGAAAATACCCATAATGTCTTGCAAGCATCTGCCCTGTTTTGCACACTGCTACCACTAGTAATGAATACAGTAAAAACTACTCCAGTACATTTAATTGACTTCTGTTGAGCAGTGTTGGAAATAGAAACTTCTAGAAATACTGGAATCAGTTTTCAAGCAAAGAACTGTGAAAGGTTGTGCAACTTGGGAAGTATGCTCTACAAATATATTGGTGAAACCCTTACACTTGAATGCCATTTCCAATTAAAGGATTCTTCTAATCAAGAAACACTCCCCAGCTCCTTTTTTATCATGTTGTACCTCTTTTGGTTACAAAAATCTTATAAAATTACTGTAATTGAAAGAGATTTGTGTAAAAAATGCTTCTTCCCCTCTCCTCCCCCACCCATTTATTCAAATCTGTATGCAATTGACAGCACTATCTATACATTCTTGGAGAGTAGGTCCATTAACGGCTATTAGCCAAGTAGGTTTTATGGGGACGTAACTTTTGGGAACTGGGAGTGAACAACGGAATGGATTGCCCATTGGGACCTGTTGGGTACTTCTCCCAAGCAACCAAGATTGGCCACTGTCGAAGACAGGATGTTGGGCTCAATGAACTATTAGTCTGACCCAGAATGGCACTACTTATGTTCTTAGTCGGACTCACTGCTTTCCAGTAGAGGCCCTGCTTTTGGCTTAAGCTGTAAATAAAAACTATTTCTTGGGGCGTTCTTGGTTGCTGCTCCACAATTATGGAAATCCCTCCACTTGGAGGTTCACCTAAGCCCAAGCCTTCTCGTCTTCTGGAGGAGATTAATCGAGGCACAAACTTAGAGTAAGGGTATCTACATTTCCTTGCTACACCAAAGAAAGAGGAAGCATTCTCATAGCTGGCCAGCATTATCTGATTTTTATAAAACAGAGTCACTTCCAGTTGACCCTGTACTGCTCCTTGGAATAGTGAGCTTGTGTTCCCCTCCCTCCTTTGATACAAAGTTCTTCAAGACAGTTAAATCAGGGCAGACTGCGAAGAATTACAGGAGGATGTTGCAAGACTGGATGACTTGGCAACTAAACAGCAGATGAGCTTCAACGTATGACAAGTACAAAGTGATGCACATGAAGAAAAATAATAAAAACTATGCATATACAGTGCTGGAATCTAAGTTAGGGGCTGCAGGAAAAGGTCTTGGAGTCATCTGCCGCTCACCCGGAGCTGTGCTGCCCAGTCCCCACAGGTACCAAATCCCCCCTCCCCCATCTGGAGGAGGGGGGGCGGGGCCAGGGTGCATGGCCAGGACTTCTGGGTTCAGTGCGTCCAAAAGCGGCATGCTACCTGGCCTGAGGACAAGCCGTCTACCACCCCTGCGGCTCACCTGGGGCTGCCACCTGCCGCTCCAGACACTGCTGCTGCCGCTACCAGATCTGTTGCTGCTGCTCACCAGGAGCTGTGCTGTCTGGCGACCACAGGTACCAACTCCCCCCTCCCCCATCTGGGGGAGGGGGGAGTTGGTACCTGTGGTGGCCAAACCCGGAAGTCCTGGCTGTGTGCCCTGGCCCCGCCCCCATCTGGAGGAGAGGTGTGGGGCCAGGGCACATGGCCAGGACTTCCGGGTTTGTCACGGCCAAAAGCAGCCTGCCACCCAGTGGTGCCACAGGTGCATGCTGCAGGCAGCGCACATAAGGGCCACGCCAAAGGGCCCTTAGGTGTAGCCCTTAGCAGGACCAAGAGGACTGGGGTGTGTGTGCTTTATTCTTTATTTTAAGGAGGGATTGGGGTGGGGATGGGGTGCGTTTTTGAGGGAGGGGACAAGGGGATTAGGGAGGGAAGGGCTGAGCCCCTCAGTGTGAGGGAGAGGTGCGGTCGTTTGAGAGGGAGAGATCCTCCAGTGGCAGAAGAGAATGGGGTGTGTGTGTGTTTTGGGAGTGGGGATCTCCCTTGCAGGGCTGGCAGGGCAGCTTCTGAGGGGGGGTGGTGGAGCAGATCGGGGGTGGTGGTGGTGGTGGTCTGTAGCCATAGGGATCGTTCTGGGCCCGGGGAATTATGGTTCTTCTGGGAGGTGGGTTCAACCTGTGAGACGGGAGAGATGGTGTGTTTCTGTCCTGCCCACTGGCCCCCAGTTAGGTGGTGAGGTGATTGGGGTTCAGAGGGCCTCTGGCCTTGGTCTGATGCTGATAAATGCGAGTTTGGTAGCTAACAAGTCAACTGTGGTCCAGGAGATGATCCTGGACCAGGAGGCCAACCTCGCATGTGCCACGGAGACCTGACTGGACAATGAATCCGGGCCTATATTGGCTGATCTTGTCCCAGCTGGGTACTCTGTGTAGCATCAGCCGCAGCTGGAGGGACTGGGGGGCAGTGTAGTCGTTATCTTTAAGGATGCCCGGTCTGTGAGGAGATTTCCTGTGCGAACTATCATGGGTATAGAGGGTCTCCATCTGAGGTTGGATTTGGCCAGAGACAGAGTGTGGATACTGCTGATATACTGTGCACCCACCTGTACAGCAGCCTCCCTGCATGCACTGACCGACCTGGTGTTGGAGGTTGACCTTTAAAGTCCTAAACGGCTTGGGCCCCGCATATCTGCAGGACTGCCTCACATTCCAGGTCCTGGAGCAGCCCCTGTAGTTGGCTGGGGGTGCCCTCAGGGTCCCCCGGGTTTCCTGGGAGAGCGTTCTCCGTGGCTGCGCTGCGGCTGTGGAACTACCTCCTGTCGAAGATCTGCTTGGCTACCAGGCTCCTCTCTTTCTGCAGACAATGTAAGACCTGTCTGTTCCGCCAGGCCTTTCCCAAGGGAGATGGGATGGGTGGGTTGGGTTAGGGTAGGGGCGGGGATGGGGTTTTAATATCATTTTAAACTGCAATTATTATTGTTTATTTTAATGTTTTAAAGATGTTGTGAGCTGCCCCAAGATACCTGAGGCAAGAGGGGGAGGCATTTAAATTTTGATATAAATAAATATAAATAAATACAACTAACTAACGGTAGAGGCCCTATCCTGTTAATGCATAGATGTGTGTGTAACGTCACTTCTTTGAGTAATCTCACTGGAGTGAATGGAACTATTCATGTGCACTAATTCATGCATGCACATAAGAGTTTGCAAAATTGTGTGCAATGCCTGTCCCTCAATTTGTGTACATTTTTACAATGCAACGGGAGAGAGAAATATTTGAAAAAATAACAATAATAGGAAACTGTGATCGTAAAACCACAAAAATTGAGTGTGGGGGAGGCCCAAGAACAAATATAAAATAAATAAATAGCAGATGCTGTTAAACTATTTTAAATTTGTTAAAAGAAGACTAGCAAGATTTCAAGTTGGTGTCTCTATAAGCAAAGTTTCAACCTTAAGTAAAGCAACTGTAAACAATCTGGTTAATTAATTCAGACAGTAACCTAACTTGCTTCTGTAATATAGAGAGATTTTACTGAAAACATCCAGTACAGCAAAAAGTCAGTTAAGAGTTCTTTTGTAAGAGAGTGATGGCACTACATGGCTGTCTCATGTGTGGTAAGCTTCTCTCCCACGCAGAGCAATGCAGCCTACTATATTATGAGCTTCTGGAAGTAATAAGTTGTTTCTGTGGCAGTATAATCATTTTATTGTAAGTATTGTGTTACATGTGTGCCCTACAGAAGTCAAGCTATGGTACTGTTGCTGTTCATTGTAGATTGAGAAAGACTGAGGCACTAGAGACATAAGTGTTATCTCAGTAAGTCTGGAAACCATATTACTGAGTTACACTTCCCTATAATCTGTACACACACACACACACACACACACACACACACACACACACACAAAAGTCAATGGGACTTTTGTCTTTGATTTTAGTGGGGAAGGATTGGGCCCTATGAACATGATGACATTAATATCTGCTAAGTATTCTTTATGGTACGTACTATTTAATCATAAATATAATTTGTTTTTTTAATTTGTATTGCAAACAATTCAGAGCAACAAGAAATGACGAGGATCTTATGTAGTCCCATGAAGCCACTATTTGCATTTTCTGCTATTGGACCACACAAACACACACACACAACTTTTCTAGTTTTTAGATAATTAAAATAATTTTCTTTTAAAAGAAAATTCAGCAAGCTGTACCAGAGTTTCCTGAGAGCAGCACAAGATAACAGTGTCTCCAGTGGGTCACATGATTTTTTTTTGTGATTTCTCTTTTTGTAGACTAAAAAGTGCTCTGTTAGCAGATAGGGCATGCAGCTCTGCATCTTCTTACATCAAACTAAAACAGCACCGTCTCCTAGCTTTATCAATGTCCAACCTAGATGAACAGTAGGCAAGATGATACACAGGTAAAGAAGAAGAAAGTACTACTCAGGTGCTGATCAGTGTAGACTGGACTTGTGGACTCTTCCACAGCCCTGGCTGGGAAGTGCTATCTTCAGTAACTCTGCCTAGAATACAGAATATATGGGAGAGGAGAAATGGAGAAGCAATGTGCAGAGAATACGGAGATAATGGATGAGCAGCCCTGTGCTGATGATTATGAAAGCAACATAACACACATGAAACATACATATATATGGTGTGAGAACTGTATGTGCACATTTCATAGCCATGACAGGTGTCATTCAACTCAGAATTATGAGATGGATATAACTTTGATGAAATATTGTATGAAAAACCTATGGGATAAGAATAAATACATTGTAGGAGCAGCGTATACAGACATCTCCAGGTAGGAAAAGGTTCAGAAAACTGGGGAAAGAAGAGCTACTATTATAGAGCAATGCTAGATCACTACAATCCATTTTTTATGAGACACTCAACCTTTTCATTCCCACAGAACAATTCCAAAGTGAAGGAAACAATTACAAAAGAGTTTAATAAAAACCATACAGATAATCCTGGCTTTTTCTAAGTCTATCCCTTTTGGATTGTTTATAGAAAGTTTATTGCTTATAATTTGTTTCTTGGCTATATTCAGACTTTCTCAACTCCATTTTTTATATCGCCCACATATTACAACCAAACTACCTCAGAGACTCACAAAGCACCAAGCTGTTATGACTGTTTGCATTTCCTCCCCCATCTCATTTCCTTAACATATACGCCTCCAAATATATATGGTTTCACTCATAAATCCTAGAACATACCAGCATTTATTGTATTGCTTTAATTGACCAGAATCCCCCGCCCCCCCAAACAACATAAAATCCTTAAATGGAAATACCACATGCTAATAGGCTGTTCTGTCTTCAGGGGAACCCATCTTTCTTATCTTTTCTGCAGTTACTCAAAAGAGTCCAAATCCCTGCTGTCCACAATGGCAAAAAGCTAAAAAAAACTTTACATGAATAAATTGTGCTAGTCCCCATCTCCCCTCACCCTTCTAGTTTTATGGTTTATCATCTCCCACCCATCCTCTTTTTTGCCCTATATTCCTTATCAGTGGGACTGAGAGTCGACATAGTAAAAGAAAGTTTCATAAAACCTCTGGCTCAATCTGAGTGGAGGGTAGATACTAGATTTCAAAGGATTAACATTAGTTTCGGATGCCAAGTTCTCCAGGACTGATCCCCAAAGGAGGGAGACTCCTTCCAGGATGAGAGAGACCTGACAGATCTGGCTCTCCAGGGAAGACAGAAAATGGGAATTTCTCACCTGTCAGAACCCAGCATAGGACAGCGACGTGGGGACCGCCAGTACTGATGAGGGGCTGGGAGCCCATGGCTGTAGCGCTAAAAGGAGCCCGGTTGCAGGCGAGGGACCGGCTGGGCTGGCAGGCAGGCGATCGCCAAGTCTCACTCGTTCACAGGATGCCTGCTAGAGAGTTGCTCACAGCTCTGTTGCTGGTCCCCTCTGCTGCAGGAGCAGCAGCCGGGGTAGGCATTTCCTGTTTGTTGCTGAGTCCCTTTATTTTTTTTTCTTAACATCAAGATGAATTAGCGCCCTCACTTACCCTCCCCCCACTTCCAAGTGGTCTCTGAACCTTTGAAACCCCCACGTGGCAAGTTCCCAGATCTGAGAGGAAAGACATGTACAAATAAAGTCAGATCTTACAGCACTCGGTGTTTAGGCTAAAAGTATGTAGTGCGCAAAGCAAACCTTAAAGGGACATTTGCACTTTCCTAATGGACGGGAGTCTCCTAGAAGCCAACCAAGGATGAGAGTGGGAAGGAAGGAGAATGTTGGGCTCTAGGATAAACATCGCATCGGTATTATACTGGAGCGCGAAGCATTTTGTACCACTTCTGCTCCCTCATCATCATAAAATCTGGAGTATAAGAAGTAGGTTGTTTTTAGATTGCAAGACACTTTCCAAACTGCCACTGGAGTTGTTTGATCTAATTTTATGTCACTTACATCGCTCCTTAAAAATGTGCGGGTTAAACTGTACCATATAGCCATAAAGGCAGCCACTTGTTTGTAAGGGGGGGGGGGGGGTGAGATCCCCCATCCCAGAACCAAACTACATGTTCCTGGCTGAATCTAAATTTCAGTTCCACTTCCCTCAGAGTCAAGGTATTTGTACACACTTTGCATTGTCAGCAAAGCACAAGACAAAAAATGACCCCTGCTCACTATTTTAGAGCCTTTTATTGTCCCTGTATTCGCTAAGGAATTTCACAAATCAATCACTTCATAAGCCCCTAAATCAGAGGTGGGGGAGCTTCCCCCTTCTGTGGGTCCCTTTGGAAATTAATACAAGCCCTACAGGCCACATATTGTGGGGAGGAGAGGGGCACTTATGGGTTGTGTTCAAAATGGGGGAAAGAAGGGGAAGGTCCAGAACATGGATCTATGCCATGGAACCCTACCCCACTTCCATCCTTGTGTGCATGATCTCGGAGTCCTCTCTCTCCTTTCTGCTGAGCACAATTTCAGTGCTTAAGGGAAGAGGATGGATCCAGTGGCCAGATCTAGGAACTGGAAAGGGACCAAATAAAAACCAAACATGTCAGAATTGGCCCATGGTTTTTTTGGGTGTGTGTGTGTGTGTTTCCCCACACCTATAATATTGCTCTATATAATATTGAACATCAGACTCACACTCATTATTTATGTTCAGGGTCTTTTAAACTCTCACTGAAAATTTTGCCACTTCATTTGACTTAAATATTTTTTTTCTTTCACAATTTTGCAGAGGATGTGTCCAAATTGTGTTATGCATTTCCTTCCAAAATATCTCTGAGTTCTGCCTTTAAACTTACAACCACCTTATTGTGCTATGTTTGCAAAACAACATATATTGTTTGCACTGCTAGCAAGAAAGAAGTTCAGAACATTATCTCAAGTGCTTGGAGATTCTTGGGTTATTAATGAATTCTCCTCCTCCCTTTTGAGCTGGAGCCAGGATTTTGGTGAATAATCGGAAGTTCATGGAATTTTCCTCAGTTCTTCAGAGGCTAATAAAACCAGGCTGCTAATCACTGCTACCACTAGTTCAAATGTGTTTTCTATTCCTGTCTGAAACTTTTATGAGAACATGCAGAACATACTCTTGACGTGTTCAACCTTCAGAAACACACTTTCCTGGAAACTGTGATTATATTTAGAGCCAAATTCAACCAAAGGCTCTGATACTGCAAATATGTTTACATACTTCATGCACTAAAGAGCTGTTTAATTCAATGGTACTTAATTTAATTGCAAATTTAAGCAACTTCCAAAGTTGTTGCAGGATCAGAGTCTTCTATTTAATTTATTTATTTGAATTTCTACAATGCCCTTTCCCTTAGGCTCAGTGCAGCTTACACAATAAAAACATACAAAAAATACAATAAAACTTCATTAAACCCATTAAAATCCACCCTCATCCCTAAACACTCCCACCACATCCCCTAACCCCGCCCATCAATTGCCTTACAAAAAAGAAAGGTTTTGCACTGCCTCCAGAAAATGCTTGGGCTCTAAGGGACCTCCGGGGGAAGGGAGTTCCATAACATAGGGACAGCAACCGAGAACACCTCTCTGTGGTCCCTTTTTGTGCAAACAAGATTAGCTGGTGGTACTCGCAGGAAAGTGTTCCCGGTCAACCTCAAGGGTCACAATGAAACATGGAAGGAAAGTTGGTCTCTTAAATGCTGCTGGCATCTTTAAAAAAAAAAGAAAAAAAAGACTTTTCCCCCTTCAAGCATAGATTGTAGGTATGTGCGAACGCTGTTCCGAAGTTCAGAGTTCGGACCGAACTCAAATAGTTTGGTTGACCGAACTGAACTTTCGAACCGAACTCAAATTTGACCAAACTGTTCGGTCAAATCCGAACCAGTTTGGAAGGCCAAAACCCCCAGTTTTGAATGTACGAACTTGGTTTGGAAGTTCAGAACTTGACCGAACTCAAATAGTTTGGTCGACCGAACCGAACTTTCAAGCCGAACTTGATTTTCAAACTGAAATGAATTTCCGAACTCGGTTCTGTTGTATGTGAAATTTTGACCCCATTGAAAAACTCAGTTACATACATAAAATTAAATCAAACTATTATTATTATTATTATTATTATTATTATTGTTATTGTTATTGTTATTGTTATTGTTATTGTTATTATTAACATTTATATAGCACCAGCCATGTACATGGCGCTGTACAAAACATAGAAATAGACGTGGTCCCTGCCTGTGGCTTACAATCTAAAAGACAAGGAGGGGGAGACAGGGAGAGGGAGACAGGGAGAGGGGACAGAGGGAGAGACAGGGGAGAAGACTAACAAACATTCAAGCAGATGCGAAGTCTCAGGTGCGTGTGCTTGGTTTGGTTACAATCAGGTTGGTTACAGCAGTCTGCCGAGGAGGGCAGACAGTAGGTATATGGGAATGACTAGCAGGCATTGGGAAAGGCGGCGTGGAAAAAGTGGGTCTTGAGGAGGGATTTGAAGGTCCAGAGGGAGGGGGCAAGGCAGATGTGGGCAGAGAGGGAGTTCCAGGCAAGGGGGGCAGAGAGGGAGAAGGGTCGAAGATGGTTAGGTGAGCAGGAGAAACGAGGGAGATTGAGGGAGGGGACAGAGGAAGAGCGGAGAGTGGATAAGTAGGGTGAATTTATTTTATTTATTTAAATTTTATTTATTTAAAATTTATATCCCACCCCTCCTGCCCACAGGGCAGTCGGGGACGGTGAACAACATGAATTAAAACAGTATAACATTTTAAAACAATTTAAAAATACAATATGTGGGGAAAACCCCCACCCCTCGCCAAAAGCCTGACGGAACAGCCAGGTCTTACATATACGCTGAAACAGCAGGAGAGTGGGAGCCAGCGAGCCTCCTCCGGGAGCGAATTCCACAGCACAGGATGGCCACCGAAAAAGATCTAACATTGGAGGCCGCCCACCTCGCCCGGGGAACCTCCAAAAAGGCTCTCACGGACAATCTCAAGGGTCGCACGGGCACATGGGGAGTGAGATGGTCCCGCAGGTAAGCAGGACCCAGGCTGTGAAGGGCTTTAAAGGTTAAAACTAGCACCTTGAACCTGGCCCGGTGCTTTATAGGCAGCCAGTGCAGAGCCCGGAGCACTGGTGTCATGTGCTCCCTGCGACCCACCCCCGTCAGGAGATGGGCCGCGGCATTCTGCACCAGCTGCAGCCTCTGGACCAGCTTCTCGGGCAGTCCCACATAGAATGCATTGCAGTAATCCAGCCTCGAGGTGATGAAGGCATGGATGACAGTGGTGAGGTTGGAGTCTGAGAGATACGGCCGAAGCCGCCGGACAAGATGTAACCGCTGAAATGCACTCCCCACCACGGCGACAACCTGAGATTCCAAGCTGAGCCGTGAATCAAGGAGCACACCCAGACTCTACACTTGAGAGACCATGGGGGGGCGAACCCCCACAACAAGAGGAGATTCAACCACCCCCAAGCCCTCGCCCAGCAACATCACCTCCGTCTTGTCAGGATTCAATTGCAGATGGCTCGACCTCATCCAAGCCCCCACAGCTGACAGGCACTGGGAAAATAAGGAGACTGCATGGCCTGGGTCGATGGAAAAAGAGAGGTAGAGCTAAGTGTCATCAGCATACTGATGACACTGCATGCCCTGAAACCCCCTCATGATCTCCCCTAATGGCTGCATATAGATGTTAAACAAGAGGGGGGACAGAATGGCACCCTGCGGGACCCCACACGTGAGGTCTCGGGGGGAAGATGTACACTCCCCCAAGACTACCCGGTGAGTTCTCCTGGCCAGGAACGAACAAAACCAGTCCAAGACCGTTCCGCCAATTCCGGCACGGTCCCACAGGCGAGTCACCAACACCTCGTGATCGACTGTGTCGCATACAGCCGAAAGGTCTAGCAGGACCAGTAAGGTCTGAAGATCCTGGTCCAATGCCAGATGGAGATCGTCAACCAAGGCCACCAATGCTGTCTCTGTACCATACCCAGACCAAAACCCAGACTGAGAGGTATCAAGGAAACCGGTGCGGTCCAGGTTTTCCTGGAGCTGCCATGCCACAGCCTGTTCAATAACCTTCCCTAAAAAGGTTTATGCAATGAAGTTAATGCCATCCATTTTTCCTGAAGAAAGTTCTTGCAATTCCTTGTTCTACACCTTAGCAATTGGAAGGAAAAGAATCATTCCATATATTTTTCATATGACAAATATTTTATTTTAAAAAATAATTTCATCTTTATCGTTACATATAACACTTATGCCAGGGAGCACTTCTCCCTTTTGATCTATATTGCAAGATCCACCCCCCCCCCCCCCCAATTTAACAAATCTAGGTACAATCCTCCAAAATGAAAGTAGAAAAACCCATGGAGAGGAGCCGGCATTTAAAATATTTCTAAGTAGAAAAAAAATGCTGTGTAGCACCAGTTTTCTTGAGAAAGGCCTGAAAAGAGGTGCCAGGAAACCCTCTCCAATGCAGCACAAATAGAACTTCCCTGCATTCCCTTTTCTTGTCTCTAAGATCTGCTGCTAGGTCTACATACCTCATCACAGGGTTGGCCTTAGGTCGGGACAATAAGGGTAGTTGCCCTGAGCCCCGCCTTTTGGGAGACCTTGTAGGAAGCTCTATGCTTGTCACCACTAATCCAGAAGTGACCTGCGAGCTCCATCAATACTACTACTGTTCCTGCATGGCCTTGCAACTGCTTCTGAGGTTTGTGGTGGTGGCTCTCCGGGGGGCCCCCTGAAGAGCCATGCTAGATGAGCAGGAGCTCCTGGGGTCTCCAAGGCTTACCAGGGGACAGGTAGCTAGATTCTGTTAGGGCAGAGAGGCAGGACATGAAGGAGTCATGAAGGAGTGCTGTGGGTGGGTGGATCTGGACTAGCTCGGCCACAGAGCTCTTGGGCAGATCAGCTGAACCTGCCTCCTGTCCCAGGACAAGCTAGCCACCCCTCCCCCCCGGGAAGCCACACATGCATGCACACATGACCAGCCCCTCACTAAGCCATCACACACACACAAACAAACAGTCCTGGCTTTGCTGTGTGTCTTCTGAGGGCTGCTTAATTGCTGGGACTTTTTTGCTGGCCAGTGCTGGGCTTTACACAACTGCCACACCTGACCATCTGTCAGAGCCCCTCGGCAGGGTCGGCCACCACGGCAGCAGGAGCCCCAGAGTGGGGCTCGGGCCTTGCCTTCCTCCCCCAAGAGGCCAGCGGATGCAGCACCGTTGACCGCAGGGCCTGCTGCTGCGCCAGAGAGCCCTCCCCCTGCGCAGTGTGGGATAGCAGTGTCGCTGGACGCACAGGGCGCCAGGCAGGGACAAACTGACAGTGGAGGTGGGGCCACACACCCCAGATGACGTTCAGTACGCCTCCGGGCGCGTGAGGGGGGCGGAGCCTTGGATACAAAACCCAGCACCGCAGTTCAGTCGGCGCTGGTGATCGATGCAGAGAGACCGGCCCCGAGAGCGAGCTAAGTGAAGCGAGTGCGGAGTTTGAGTGCAGATATGTTTGGAACCTTGCCTACCTAATATAGTGAACGAGTGAGAGTCTTCCCCCCCTGTGATCCTTGGAGCGGTTGTGACAAGCGTGGGTGAGAGTGTGGGTACCCCTTTTCCTGGTTCCCTTCCGCCTTTCCCTGTGAGCATTGTCCCTCCTCCTTTCCCCCCGCGCCTGGGTCCCCCTTCCTGGCTTCCTGCACTAGGCACGCACCCTCTCCCCTTCCCCTCTCCTGGTGTGGGTTATCAGCAGTGTATGGTTGGGAATTGGCCTGAGGCTCCCTATCATTGCTTGGCGCCCTATGATGATACAGATCTTGCCTCAGTGAGGCATATAGATCCACACAATATCCTGACGGGCATTTATACCCCGAGAGAACCCTTCCAAGCGAGAACTAGGGTGTGCAAGAGAGTGAACGGTTGTGGTTGGGGTCGGTGTTCCTTTTCCTTGTGGGTCTCTCTCCCCCCAGGACAGGCCGTGCTTCTCTTTCTTGTATTTCCCCCTACCCCTGTGACACCATCACTGACACTGGGCATTTTTACATGCACGTTCAAATTCTGGATTTTTCAGTTTTCTGGGTTTACAAGTTCACAAGTAAGTTCTGGATTCATTTTCCACACACACACACACACACACACTGCCCCGAGGCAGTTTCTGGATGCATTCTTCACACAATCACTGCCCTGAGGCAGCCTAAAGTAGCCACAGCTGTAGCTGTGACAGGCTGCCATGGAAACCAAGTGACCACAGCTGCCTGGAGAAAAGCAGTTTACCAGGAGAACACCCATTGGGTATTTTTACACACACATTTCTCCTGGATGTTTGCTGTTACATCCTGAACTTTCTGTGTGTCTAAATCACTCACCCAGATCTTAAACATACGGATCTTTGAACTTCTGCATAGAACTTCTCCCAGAACTTTTGTGTGTAAAAAGTTCTGCCGCTACTTTAGGCTGCCTCAGAGCAGTGTTTGTGTGAAGAATGCATCCAGAAACTGCCTCAGGGCAGTGTGTGTGTGTGAAAAATGAATCCGGATCTTACTTGTGGATTTGTAAACCCAGAAGATTGAAAAATCCAGAACTTTAATGTGTGTGTAAAAATGCCCATTGTCTTCCTCCCCTGATACAGTTATTTAGGAACTGGGACTTGCCAGAGGCGCAGCCTCTTGCGTGAATCCTCTGGTGGTGCCCAAATTCTGTGGACGACTGTGGCAGACTGGATCGAAAACTGGTGAACTGACTGGCTGGAAGCTTGATGCGGGAGCGTATCGCATATGCACCGGAACTGCCACCAGAGTCGTCATGCCAGCAAGCAGAGAGCATTGTACAGACTGGCTTGAGCGGAGGCCAGGACCCGCTGGTAGCAGTCCTTGGCCAGCTGATTGGGCAGCGAATGAACGGGTATAACCATCCTGCTCTCACCATCCGGAGAATGTGAATCACACCAGTACCTGCTTGTGCTGGACGGAGAGTGAGTTTGCCAATTCAGTTGACTTTGCTGGCCAAGTTAGGTTTCCTAAGTTAGGGTCATGCCAGCTGTAAGTTGTATTGCGGGGGAGGGAACATTCAGAATCTCTTTTTTCTTAACTGCCTGGGGTTTTTGTGTATGTTTGAATAATCCTTCTTTAAACATATTTTATAATGGATGAGTAGATTTTCTCTGAATGCCCTCTCCCTAATTCCTAGAGCTGGGTGAACAGATCGCGGTTCGGGTTCGGCCGTTTGGTTCGGCTGCGTTCGGTTNCCCCCCCCCCCCCCCCCAATTTAACAAATCTAGGTACAATCCTCCAAAATGAAAGTAGAAAAACCCATGGAGAGGAGCCGGCATTTAAAATATTTCTAAGTAGAAAAAAAATGCTGTGTAGCACCAGTTTTCTTGAGAAAGGCCTGAAAAGAGGTGCCAGGAAACCCTCTCCAATGCAGCACAAATAGAACTTCCCTGCATTCCCTTTTCTTGTCTCTAAGATCTGCTGCTAGGTCTACATACCTCATCACAGGGTTGGCCTTAGGTCGGGACAATAAGGGTAGTTGCCCTGAGCCCCGCCTTTTGGGAGACCTTGTAGGAAGCTCTATGCTTGTCACCACTAATCCAGAAGTGACCTGCGAGCTCCATCAATACTACTACTGTTCCTGCATGGCCTTGCAACTGCTTCTGAGGTTTGTGGTGGTGGCTCTCCGGGGGGCCCCCTGAAGAGCCATGCTAGATGAGCAGGAGCTCCTGGGGTCTCCAAGGCTTACCAGGGGACAGGTAGCTAGATTCTGTTAGGGCAGAGAGGCAGGACATGAAGGAGTCATGAAGGAGTGCTGTGGGTGGGTGGATCTGGACTAGCTCGGCCACAGAGCTCTTGGGCAGATCAGCTGAACCTGCCTCCTGTCCCAGGACAAGCTAGCCACCCCACCCCCCCGGGAAGCCACACATGCATGCACACATGACCAGCCCCTCACTAAGCCATCACACACACACAAACAAACAGTCCTGGCTTTGCTGTGTGTCTTCTGAGGGCTGCTTAATTGCTGGGACTTGTTTGCTGGCCAGTGCTGGGCTTTACACAACTGCCACACCTGACCATCTGTCAGAGCCCCTCGGCAGGGTCGGCCACCACGGCAGCAGGAGCCCCAGAGTGGGGCTCGGGCCTTGCCTTCCTCCCCCAAGAGGCCAGCGGATGCAGCACCGTTGACCGCAGGGCCTGCTGCTGCGCCAGAGAGCCCTCCCCCTGCGCAGTGTGGGATAGCAGTGTCGCTGGACGCACAGGGCGCCAGGCAGGGACAAACTGACAGTGGAGGTGGGGCCACACACCCCAGATGACGTTCAGTACGCCTCCGGGCGCGTGAGGGGGGCGGAGCCTTGGATACAAAACCCAGCACCGCAGTTCAGTCGGCGCTGGTGATCGATGCAGAGAGACCGGCCCCGAGAGCGAGCTAAGTGAAGCGAGTGCGGAGTTTGAGTGCAGATATGTTTGGAACCTTGCCTACCTAATATAGTGAACGAGTGAGAGTCTTCCCCCCCTGTGATCCTTGGAGCGGTTGTGACAAGCGTGGGTGAGAGTGTGGGTACCCCTTTTCCTGGTTCCCTTCCGCCTTTCCCTGTGAGCATTGTCCCTCCTCCTTTCCCCCCGCGCCTGGGTCCCCCTTCCTGGCTTCCTGCACTAGGCACGCACCCTCTCCCCTTCCCCTCTCCTGGTGTGGGTTATCAGCAGTGTATGGTTGGGAATTGGCCTGAGGCTCCCTATCATTGCTTGGCGCCCTATGATGATACAGATCTTGCCTCAGTGAGGCATATAGATCCACACAATATCCTGACGGGCATTTATACCCCGAGAGAACCCTTCCAAGCGAGAACTAGGGTGTGCAAGAGAGTGAACGGTTGTGGTTGGGGTCGGTGTTCCTTTTCCTTGTGGGTCTCTCTCCCCCCAGGACAGGCCGTGCTTCTCTTTCTTGTATTTCCCCCTACCCCTGTGACACCATCACTGACACTGGGCATTTTTACATGCACGTTCAAATTCTGGATTTTTCAGTTTTCTGGGTTTACAAGTTCACAAGTAAGTTCTGGATTCATTTTCCACACACACACACACACACACACTGCCCCGAGGCAGTTTCTGGATGCATTCTTCACACAATCACTGCCCTGAGGCAGCCTAAAGTAGCCACAGCTGTAGCTGTGACAGGCTGCCATGGAAACCAAGTGACCACAGCTGCCTGGAGAAAATCAGTTTACCAGGAGAACACCCATTGGGTGTTTTTACACACACATTTCTCCTGGATGTTTGCTGTTACATCCTGAACTTTCTGTGTGTCTAAATCACTCACCCAGATCTTAAACATACGGATCTTTGAACTTCTGCATAGAACTTCTCCCAGAACTTTTGTGTGTAAAAAGTTCTGCCGCTACTTTAGGCTGCCTCAGAGCAGTGTTTGTGTGAAGAATGCATCCAGAAACTGCCTCAGGGCAGTGTGTGTGTGTGAAAAATGAATCCGGATCTTACTTGTGGATTTGTAAACCCAGAAGATTGAAAAATCCAGAACTTTAATGTGTGTGTAAAAATGCCCATTGTCTTCCTCCCCTGATACAGTTATTTAGGAACTGGGACTTGCCAGAGGCGCAGCCTCTTGCGTGAATCCTCTGGTGGTGCCCAAATTCTGTGGACGACTGTGGCAGACTGGATCGAAAACTGGTGAACTGACTGGCTGGAAGCTTGATGCGGGAGCGTATCGCATATGCACCGGAACTGCCACCAGAGTCGTCATGCCAGCAAGCAGAGAGCATTGTACAGACTGGCTTGAGCGGAGGCCAGGACCCGCTGGTAGCAGTCCTTGGCCAGCTGATTGGGCAGCGAATGAACGGGTATAACCATCCTGCTCTCACCATCCGGAGAATGTGAATCACACCAGTACCTGCTTGTGCTGGACGGAGAGTGAGTTTGCCAATTCAGTTGACTTTGCTGGCCAAGTTAGGTTTCCTAAGTTAGGGTCATGCCAGCTGTAAGTTGTATTGCGGGGGAGGGAACATTCAGAATCTCTTTTTTCTTAACTGCCTGGGGTTTTTGTGTATGTTTGAATAATCCTTCTTTAAACATATTTTATAATGGATGAGTAGATTTTCTCTGAATGCCCTCTCCCTAATTCCTAGAGCTGGGTGAACAGATCGCGGTTCGGGTTCGGCCGTTTGGTTCGGCTGCGTTCGGTTCGTCCGTTTGGTTTGTTCGTTCGGTTTGGATTTGTTTGGTTCGTTCGTTCGGTTTGTTCGCCGAGTTCGGGTTCGGATGTTCGGTTCATTTGTCCGAACAGGCTGTTCAGTTAGGCCGTTCGGCTGTTCGGTTCGGCTGTTTGGCTGTTCGGTTCGTCCGTTCGCCCATTCAGGAAGTGTTGTTATGGGGTTGTTTTTTAATATGTTTTTTTGGTTTCTTATTGGGTTTTCTTTTGTTCTTTATTTGGTTTTTTGGTTTTTATATGAGGTTTTCTTATTTTTTTAAATCTAATATTATATATATCTGTCTACACTAAATCTAACTGCTATTAACTATTCTAAATGCTATGAAGTAAATGGATTATCTAATAAGTACACAGACCTACTCCTACAAACACTAAAACTAAATCACTAA